>QRDG01000981.1:0-202137 GCA_012064385.1 Puccinellia tenuiflora | reverse complement strand
TCAGTTTTACTCATGGTACTATATTTTTATTCCTTTACACATTATGTGTTATTCTTGGAGCGTCAGTTTGTTTATATTTTCATTTTGATTATGTTTTGTTCTCTGGTCTTTGCAATAAATTGGATCCTTCCATCCTTGTTTGAGAGAGAGACACGCTCCGCTTTTTCATATAACACTCATGTTCTTCACTTATATGTGTTGAGTGCTTAGCTTTTATCATTCTTACTTCTAGCTCTTGTTTTTCATGTATCTCTTGTTCAGAGCTTTTAGCTTTTTTAGTTAAGAAGTACTCTCTTGTTTTTTCATTTATAGTTGTTTCAAATAAGTTGATTGGTGTTTGGTTGAAAGGAAATTATCATGTAGGAAGTGGTGAATAGAAGTGCTTGCATAATCTTGTAGATCATTGTCTTGAATATTTGATACTTGTCAATTGTTTTGAGATATGAAGTAGATTAATGCTTAAACTTGTGGATCATTTACTTAAGAACGGATTAGTGAAGAACTATCGTAAAGCTTAAAATTATGGCGCTTGTCCTGCTTGGTAGCTCTTAAAGTCTAGATGTTCTTTTTGCAAAGGGTTGGTTTGGCTAACAAGGGAGACGATGTGAAGTCTAATGGTTATGCTTAATGTATATCATGTAGTCATTCATGAACTAGGTTGATGTTATGTGTTTGCTTGATATGTTGTCAAGTCTAAAAATTCTGTACTGAGAGGGAATACTTCTCGTGCATCCAAATCCCTGAGCCAAATATCTTTGCCATTTGTGTCCACCATACCTACCTACAGGTGGTATTTCCTTGCCACTCCAAGTAAATTTGTCATGTGCTACCTTTAAACCTTCAAAATATTCCAATTTGTGTCTTTCAGCTCATGAGGAAGTAGTAAGAAAGTTTGTTATATCATGTGTCAAGCCAGGTTACATGGTGAGCATGGATTACATGCTGACTTAAATTTGCCGAGAGCTGGCCAATGGTTCCTAGCCCGCAAAATATGATTTCAACATCATTAATCTCTCCTTCACACATTGTACCTGAGAAATCAGTTAAAAAGGAGAAAGAGGAATGTTCTCGTTCCTCTATGGGAGCAGATCTCACAAGTCTAAAGCCTTTCTTGGTATGGGGGACTAGCATATTTCTTTGCGCTGGAGTCGTTGACGAAAGCATGCATATCTCAAAACTGTTTTACTTTTGTTTCATAAAAAATAAAAAAGCTCTAGCACATGACTACTTTTACTTCTATGTTGAGTCATTTTTCCTTTCCAATCTTTATCTCTCAAGCAAATTCATATTATCAATTTTGGTGCAAGTCTTACTACATGTTATCTTTGAGATAAATATGTTGCAAGTTGAAGCTTTTGCTGAAAACTTAAATCTTCCTTGTGTTGGTCAAACACCTTTGACGAAAGAATGTAGCTTTGTGAGATATCAATCATGTCAAGTGTTATACTTTTAAGTCTCCAAGGTACTATTTGCGAAAAATTCTTGCTTAGATGTTACACTTGGTTAATCATTGTCTATTTTATTCAATAGACCATTGCCTTGGATCACTTAATTCAGTTCATGTGCTTTNTTTTGCTGAAAACTTATATCTTCCTTGTGTTGGTCAAACACCTTTGACGAAAGAATGTTGCTTTGTGAGATATCAATCATGTCAAGTGTTATACTTTTAAGTCTCCAAAGTACTATTTGCAAAAAATTCTTGCTTAGATGTTACACTTGGTTAATCATTGTCTATTTTATTCAATGGACCATTGTCTTGGATCACTTCATTCAGATCATGTGCTTTACATTATTACTTGATCAACATTGTGTTGGTAGCATGTCACATCAAAATTATTTTATTATCATTTACCTACTCGAGGACGAGCAGGAATTAAGCTTGGGGATGCTGATACGTCTCAAATGTATCTATAATTTTTATGTTCCATGCTTGATTATATATCATTGTTACATGTTTTTAGAATGTTTTTATCTCATTTTGGAATAATTTATGGAACTAACCTATTGACAAGATGCCCAGTGCCAGTTCCTGTTTTCTGCTGTCTTTTTGTTTCAAAAAAGTTGTTCAGGGAAGTTTCTCGGAATCAGCTGAAAATTTACATGAATTATTTTTACGAAGAAACAAAGACGGAGCCAGGAGGAGACCTGCAGGGGGCCCACAGGCCCCAGACGGCACCCAGGCGCGGTCAAACCCTTGACCGCGGCTGGGGCCCACCTGGGCGCCTCGGGCGCCTCCCCGAGTTGCAATTTCGCCTATAAATCGCCTTCGTCCCGAAAACCCTCGAGACCCCATCATATTTTCCAGAAAACATCCGAGGCCGCCGTCGTCGCCAACCCTAGATCGGGAGGGATCAGAAGCTCTTCCTGGCACCCTGCCGGAGGGGGAGATCGTCACCGGAGGCATCTACACCACCATGCCTGCCTCCGGAGTGATGCGTGAGTATTCCACCACGGCACTATGGGTCCATGGTAGTAGCTAGATGGTTGTCTCTTATCCTTGTACTCCATTTTTTAGATCTTCTGAGCTGCCTAACATGATCAAGGTCATATTATCTATAATTGCTACATGATGTGTTTATTTGGATCCGATGAATTGTGGAAATCATTACTCTTGTTCATCTATGTGTTATGTTTTATTTATGATCTTGCAAGCTCTCCGATGCTAGTGGATTCTTCGGCCAAGTAATTGTTAGTATTCTTTAGAGAGAGTATTTATGTTAGATAGTGGGTTCATGCCTTCTTGATCAGAGTGCAACTGACAGAAACGCTCATGCCAAGATTGTGATGTTGCTACTAGGGAGAAAACAGCGGTGTTATTTCCTCGTGTTATTACACTGCTTACATTATGCACCATGCTTATTGCGATGATCTGTTGCTTGCAACTTAATACTTCTGGGAGACATGCTGTATAGCGATCTCGGGGGTGGATTATTAGTCATAGATGCAGTTGGATAACAGTCTATATATTTTTACGTAATGCCCATATTTGATTAAACGGTGAACTTTATTGTTTTATGATATCATTGTTATGCGCCCACAATTTTGTCAATTTCCTTGCTGTAATTTGTCTACCCATCATGCATATCTTCTGGAGAGACACCACTAGTTATCTGTGGACCACGGTCCTATTTTCCTACACTACTTACAACTGTTTTAATAGCTTTCCGCACCCATTTGCTCGCTGGTCATATTTTACTCTCATCATATTTTACACTTGCACGTTAAATTCTTGTGTTCAGCAAGCCGAAGAGATTGACAACCTCTTTGTTTCGTTGGGGCAAAGCAGTTTGTTTGTGATTGTGTGTAGGTCCGTGTTAATTGTCGTAAACGACGCCGTTCACACCTTGCTAAGCCTTCTCCAAGTCCTACTGGATTCGATAAACTTTGTTTTGTAATCAAGGGAAAACTGCTGCTACACTGCATCATACCTTGCTCTTGGGGTTCCCTAGCGAACTTGTGATCCACGCCATTAGTTGTCGGGAGAACGACCAGAGAGGCGCTCCATCAGAATACCACCCTGCAAGGCAACCGAGGGCTGAATGTTGATGCGATAGGTGGAGACAGAAACGGCCTCGGCCCAAAACTGGGGTGGAAGAGAGGCGGCGATCATCATCGTACGAGCCATCTCAAGCAGGTGACGATGCTTGCGTTCCACAACGCCATTCTGAGCATGGGCACCAGGACAAGATAACTAGGCGAGAGTACCCTGTTCCGCAAGAAAACCACACAACATCTGGGAGATATACTCGCCAGCAGAGTCAGCACGAAAGATACGAATGGGCGTGGAAAACAGGGTGTGAACCACGGCAGCAAATCGCTTGTATATAGAGAGAACCTCGCTGCAAAATTTCATAAAGTAGAGCCAAGTGTAGGGAGAGAAATCATCAAGAAACAGAACATAGTAGCGATGACCCCCTTTCGAGTCGAAGGGAGCAGACCCCATACATCAGAGTGGACTAAGTCAAAGGGACGCTGAGATGTAGACTCACTGGTAGGATAAGGTAACTGAGTCTATTTGCAAGTCTACAACCATCACAATGTAAAGAAACATCACCAGAAACAGACCATAAGACAACTTCACGCACTAACGATGACAAGCGGGAGCCACAGATGTGATCAAGCCGATGATGCCACTGCTGGAAGGACGCGGAGGAGGAGGCAACAAGAGCATGAGAACTGGCAGGTGTGGTGATAGCAGAAGGAACACGAAGCCAGTCAACTTCCCAAAGGCCCTCAGACTCACGGTGCCGAGGGCCAGTGCCAATCGGAGCCTTGGTGCGACGATCCTGAACAGAGGAAGATTCGGCATCAAGAATGATACAACAACCAAAATCAGTAAGTTGGACAGGAGAAAAAAGATTCATGGTAAGACGGGGAACATGAGAGACAGTAGGAACATAAAATGACTGAGTAGAAAGGGTGCCACAACTCGCAACAGGTAGAGGGTGCCATCGGCAGTGAGAACATTGATGGGAAAATCAAGAGGTTGAAGAGAAGACAAGGTGGAAGAATCAAAATACATATGTAAAGAAGCAGTCACAGAGGCTACAGAACCCGTCGAGGAAGATCTAGAGGAAGCCAGTACACGCTAGAGCGCACAATGTCCTGGTCAGTGAGTGACAAAGTGGAGGAAGATGCACGAGCCCCACTAGGAGAAGACCGCCACAGGTCTCGCTGCTTTTTGCGACAATCAGACGTTGGGTGACCTGGCCTGGAACAATAGCCACAGAAGGTGTGAGAGCGAGGTTGTCCCTCTCCTGCAGAAGGAGGACGACCCACCCCCCTAAAGGTGTGGGCAGGAGCGGTGGAGCGGTGAGGCGAACAGACGACACCAGAGCTCGGGCAGCAAGCATAGAGGGAACTGCAAGCAAACCAGCGGAACGAAGACGGGTCTCTGATACATGTCAAACGTATCTATAATTTTTGATTGATCCATGCTAGTTTTGTGATGTTGTCACATGTTTTTATTATCACATTACATCATTTTTATGCATTTTGTTGGACTAACCTATTGACAAGATGCCTAGTGTCAGTTTCCTGTTTTTGCTGTTTTTGTATTTCAGAAAATTTACTTCTGGAAATATTCTCGGAACTGGACGAAAATTTACGGGGAATTTTTATTCGACGGAAGGCACCAGAGACCAAAGGGCGACCTGGGGGGCCACCCACAGGCCAGGGGCGGCCCCCTGCCGCGACCCTAGGGCAACCCGCGGGTGGGACCCGCCCCTACCCTGTGGGCACCCCCTCGGCCCCCTCCGACGCCTATAAATTCACATTAAACCTAAAAACGTCGAGGCGGCCATTATTTTCCAGAGAAGTCACCCCGACGAGCCGTCATCTCAAACCCTAGTTCGGGGGTGATTCTGAAGCAGATCCCGGCACTCTGCCGGATGGGAGATCGATCCCGGAGGGCTCTTCATCGCCATGCCTTCCTCCGGGATGATTTGTGAGTAGTCCCACCTTGGACCATGGGTACATGGCAGTAGCTAGATGGTAGTCTCTCTCTCTTTATCTTCATGTCTTATGATCTTGTGAGCTGCCTAACATGATCAAGATCGATTATTGTAATGCTATGTGATGTGTTTCCTGGGATCCGATGGATTATAAAGTTATTATCAGATTGTGCATGATTCTTATATATTGATTTATGTTCTTGCATGCTCTGCAATGTGCGTAGTTACTTTGGCCAAGTGATTGTGTGTATCTCCAAGAGAGGGTATTTATGCTAGATAATGGGTTCATGCCCCCTTTTGTTCCTGGGCACGAGTGACAAAAACGTCTAAGGGCGAGGGTATGCTGTTGCTACTAAGGGTAAAACAGCGGTGTTAATGTCTCTTTTGATATTAGTATTGCTTACTTCATGCGCTTTACTTAATGCAAATGTCTGTTGCTTGCAACTTAATACCGATGGGTGACTGGCTGGATAGCGATCCCACGATGGACTTTTTAGACAAAGATGCAGTTGGACTCAATGGTCTTTGTTCATTGTCGTGATGCTTACTTAAATATTATCATGTTCTCTTTGTCATAGCTAGATTAAGTTTGTGTTATAATATTGCGAAAAGTGCATTTGGAACCCGGGCTCCAGGGAGCCCGGTATTTCAAAATTCGAAAATCCACATATTTTGTTTTCCAAAAATCGAAAAAAAAATACCAGGTGTAGATATCACTTAGATCTACAAGCGTGCCAAATTTCAAGGACATATTCGTTTTATTCTGGGCTAGATCTAAAAGACAAATTTCTGAATCAACATACCCAGATTCAAAATTTGAAAATCTGTCCGAATTTGTCTTTTTTGCACAGCCCAAAATACAACAAATTTGAAGTCAAAAAAAATTCACGGGCGTGTGTATCGACAGTACCTACACCTGTGATTTTTTTCATATTTTTTTGAAACAGAAAAATGTGCTTTTCAATTTTTTCAAAATACCGGGCTCCATGGAGCCCAGGAGCCAAATCACCGCTCTCTTACCCAGCTGTAATTTGTTTACCCATCATATGATTATTCTATTTACTTGAGAGACTCCAATAGTGAACCCATGGCCCCCGGTCCATCTTTTTACATTGATTGCAACCTTTATTCATCACTTTTCATCATCATTACTCCACTGGTCCATTTTCATATTTCATCTATTTCACTATACAATTAACCGCTTTGTTTTCTGCGAGACCAGAAAGATTGACAACCTTTCCGCCGTTGGGGGCAAAGTATTTTGGTTGAGTGTGTGCAGGTCCACGTCTGTTGAAGATTAAGTGCTAGAGATCTTCAAATTCACTTTGTTGTTGATTTCAAGGTCCTACTGGTTCGATAAACCTCGGTTCGTTATCGAGGGAAAACGGATGGTTGCTACATCTCTGCCTTCGCTTGGGGCACCATCCAACTCTTCATTAGTAGCAATCAAGCTCTTTTCTGGTGCTGTTGCCGGGGATCTTGGAGCTATATCAAGGGGAGTCTCATACTCTCAATCACTTTACTTTGTTTTTTTCTTGCTTGTTTTATTTCTCGTTAGCTTATTTTTCTTGTTGCAAAATTTTAAAACCCAAAAAAATTAGTGTAGTCTTTATTCCTGTCTTGTTATTTTATCTTATCATTATGCATTCCACTAAAAACACAAAGTTGTGTGACTTACTATCACTAATAACAATGATTTCATATTCTCTCCAATTGCTCCACCCGCTACTAAAGCGGAATCTTATGAAATTAAGCCTGCCTTGCTAAATCTTATTATGAAAGAGCAATTTTCTGGTGCTAGTACTGATGATGCCGTCTCTCATTTAAATAACTTTGTTGAGTTATGTGATATGCAAAAGTATAAAGAGTTAGAAAGTGACATCATAAAATTGAAACTTTTCCCTTTCTCTTTGAGAGGGAGAGCAAAAGAATGGTTATTGTCTTTTCATAAAAATAGCATTGATTCTTGGATTAAATGAAAAGATGCTTTTATTGGAAAATATTATCCACCTGCTAAAATCATACAATTGAGGAGTAACATTATGAACTTTAGACAATTTGATAATGAACATGTTGCTCAAGCTTGGGAGAGAATGAAATTTATGGTTAAAAATTGTCCCACACATGGATTAACAATGTGGATGGTTATCCAAACTTTTTATGCAGCTTTGAATTTTTCTTCAAGGAACCTCTTGGACTCGGCCGCGGGAGGCACATTTATGTCCACAATATTAGGTGCAGCAACTAAACTATTGGATGAGATGATGACAAATTTTTCAAAATGTCATACCGAAAGAGCTCCAAGTGATAAGAAGGTAAATTATGTCGAGGAAATTTCCTCTTTGAGTGATAAGGTTGATATGATTATATATATGCTTGCTACCAATCAGTCCCCTATTGATCCTAATAATGTCCCACTTGCTTCATTAATTTCCCAAGAAAAGGATCAAGTTGATGTTAATTTTCTTAATAGAAGTAACTTCAACAATAATGCTTATCGAAATAATTTTGGTAGTAACAACTATAAGCCTTATCCTCCCAATAATGGCAACTCTTATGGCAATT
This sequence comes from Puccinellia tenuiflora, assembly GCA_012064385.1. Classification (NCBI taxonomy): domain Eukaryota; kingdom Viridiplantae; phylum Streptophyta; class Magnoliopsida; order Poales; family Poaceae; genus Puccinellia; species Puccinellia tenuiflora. The sequence continues at coordinate 194,119 of QRDG01000981.1, read as the reverse complement.
CCTATGGTAATTCTTATAATCCTAATAAGAATGTGTCCTCTGATCTTGAAAATGTTTTAAAAGAATTTATCACTTCGCAAAATGCTTTCAACAAAACTGTCGAAGAGAAACTTGAAAAACTGGATAGACTTGTCTCTAAAGTGGAAGATCTTGCTCATGATGTTGAAATTTTAAAAATTAGAACCACTCCTCTTCAAGACAATCCTACTGAATCTTTAAATGCTATTTCTATTCAAATTAATGAGAATGAAAGGATGATGGCTCGCTTGAAAGCTAGATGGGCTAGAGAGAAAGAAGAAGCTAGAACCGCTGAAATGAATAGGAAAACTGTTAAAGTTTATACTATCCAAACTACTAATGAGGAACCTCCTAGCTTATTTAAATATGATGAAATTAATTTTGATAATTGCAATCTTACTGAAGTCATAAAGTTCCTACAAAAACTTGCTAAGTCACCGGATGCTAGTAAATTAAATATTGCCTTCACCAAACATATTACCGATGCTCTTATCAAGGCTAGGGAAGAAAAGCTTAAGCTAGAAACTTCTCAGTTTATAAGAAGTTTTGTGTGAAGAGAGTTTTTAAGTTCCAAAGGAGAGGACAATGAAGAAATTGAAGATGGATCAGAGCTCAAGCTTGGGGAAGCCCCCATGTCACCCCTCTGAATATCAAGAACCATCAAGCGTCAAAGCTTGGGATGCCCAAGGCATCCCCTCTTCTTCATCGACTATCATGAGGTCGTCTTTGTTGAACTATGTTTTTATCACTTTACATATTATGTGCTATGCTTGGAGCGTCTTTTTACTTTCAGTTTTGTTTGTTTGTTTGCTGGTCATATGCTTGTTGGATCCTTGCTTTGTTTGTGTGGGAGAGAGACACGCTCCCCTTTTTCGTTTGAATACTCCTGTGCTTCGCTTATATTTTGTTGAGTATTCTTAGCTACTGTTTGTTTGCTAATAAGCTCTGACTTTTAGCTTTTATCTTGTTTAGGGCTGCTAGTAGTTGTTGTTAAACTCTCTTGTTCTTCACTTATACTTGTTGGAGAGTTGTTATTGGTAAATTCCTTGAATTGTCAAAGTGACAAAATGTTATTCATGTGATATTGGAATGAAACGAAAGCCTGCATGGTATTGTAGATCATTGTGTGGATACTTGATACTTCTCATTTGTTTTGAGATATTAAGATGAATGCTTAAACTTGCTGGTTATTTGAGTGGAATTGATTAGTAAAGAAATAATGTTAAAAGCTTAAAATTTTGTGGTGTTTCGTAGTTGTTAATTCATTAAGCTAACATTTCCATCAAAAGAATTGTTTGGTCAACAAGGGAGACGGTGTGGAGATTTTTGTTGGGAATATGACCTAGAGGCAATAATAAAATGGTTTATTAGCATATTCATGTTTATGATAATAGTTTATTATCCATGCTATAATTGTATTAACCGGAAACATAATACATGTGTGGAATATAAACAACCAGTTGTCCCTAGTAAGCCTCTACCGAACTGGTTCGTTAGTCAAGAGATGGTTAGAGTTTCCTAACCATGGACTTGTTATAGTCACTTGATAACGGAGTCATATCATTAGGACTAATGATGTGATGGACAAGACCCAATAATAAAAGAGTTGCAATTGATCATGTCACACAGTTTCATTGCCAACGCTTTTAGTATGCCAAAGTATAGTTTCCTTAGACCATGAGATTATGTCACTCCCGTTTACCGGAGGAATACTTTGTGCACATCAAACATCGCTTCGTAACTCGGTGATTATAAAGGTGGCTTTCAGGTATCTCCGATGGTAGGTTGTTGGGTGATATGTATCAAGATTGGGATTTGTCCCTCCATGTGACGGAGTAGAATATCTCTGGGCCCTCTCGGTAATATAGCATCTGGAAAGTTTGCAAACATGTGATTAGGAGTAATCACGGAGATCCTATATTATGGACGAGTAAAGAGAATTTGCCAGGTAACGAGATGGAACTAGATATGGAGATATCGACGGTCAAATCTTAGGCAAATTAAATATCATGAGACAAAGGGAATCGTATACGAGATTAAGAATCTCCGGCATCATGGTTCAATCGATAAGGAACTTCGTTGAATATGTAGGAGTCAATATGGGCATCCCGGTCCCGCTATTGATTATTGATCGGATCATGTCTGCATATTCTCGAACCCGTAGGGTCACACACTTAAGGCTTCGATGTACCTAGGGTTTTTAGTGAGATAAGTAAATGGTGTAATCAAATGTTGATTCGGTGTCTAGGATGAGATCCTAGATATCACGAGGAGCTCTGGAAGAGTCCGGGGATAAAGTTTCATATAAGGAAAGTGGTTTCCAGGATTCCGGAAAAGTTTAGGAATTTTTCGGCAGGGTGCCGGGAGGATTCTAGAAGGTTCCGGAAGGTTCCGGAGGGCCCCACCTTGGGGGCCACGAACCTGGAAGGGCCAACATGGACCGAGGGGAGGTGCAGCAGCCCACATGGGCTGGCCGCACCTGGTCCCCAAGGCCCATGCGGCCAAGGCAAGGTGGAGGCAACCCTAACCCTAATTGGGTGCCTTGGGGGGCAAGTTTCCCCCCTTGGCCGACCCTAGATGGGTTTAGGGCGCCCCCCTAGCCCCCTCCACGCCTATATAAGTGGGAGGGGAGGTTTGGGTCGTGACCCCATTAAACCCTAGCCGCCGGCCTCCCTCTCCTCTCCCTCCTCTCTCCTGCAGCTGCTTGGCGAAGCCCTGTAGGAATTTCTCCACCATATCCACCACCACACCGTCGTGCTGCTGGAATCTCGCGAGCCACTTCCTCATCGCTTGCGGGATCAAGGAGAGGAAGTCTACATCGAGATGTATGTGTGGATACCGCGGAGGAGCTGCTCGTGCGGTGCTCCATCGGATTTGATAATACATCTCCTCGCGACTAGATGAGTCTAGTTGCGGGGATCGACAGACCAACCCCTGCATCGACAAAACGCTTTGAACGTTCTTCAAGGGTAATAGATTGGATCTCATCTTCGCTACCTCCGTATAATAGATCTAGATCCTTGGGGTTTATTCCGCTTGTTCCGTAGGAAAAAAATTTGTTTTCTATGCAACGACCCCTTCACTTTTATGGTTATGATTGGCTAATGTCTTATGTTACTCTGTTACCGGTTAATGTTAGATGTTTCCTTCAAATACCTTCTTTGCTAAGCCCAAAAATTCGTACTGAGCGTATGGTTCACTCGTGCATCCAAATCCCAAAGCCAAACTATCTTGCCAGTTGAGTCCACCATATCTACCTATGCATGGTATTTCTTGCCATTCCAAGTAAATTTTTCATGTGCTATCTTTAAAAATTCAAAATACTTCTTTTTGTGCCTCTGTTTTAAGCTCATGAGGTTGTAGTGGAGAGCTAGATATAACTCGTGACGAGCAAGGTCATTTCCCCCTTTCACCCGGTGTCGATGGATTACGTCTTCACTTGAATCAACCCGGGAGCAGCTTAAGAAAAAATATAAATATAACTCACCATTCTCCTCCGCGCAATGAAAACCTGAGAAATCAGCTCTAAACATTGGACAGTGGTGAAACCAAGGAGAAAGAGGAGCGTACTCGCTTCTCTAAAACCAGCTACTCTCACAAGTCTAAAAGCCTTGCTTGTTATGGGGAATAGATAGCTTCTCTGTTGTGAAGTCGTTGACGAAAGCATGCATGTCTCAAAATTGTTTTACTTCTGTTTCATAAAAATAAAAAGCTCTAGCACATGACTAATCCCTGCTTCCCTCTACGAAGGACCTTTCTTTTACTTTTAATGTTGAGTCTGTTTTCCTCTTCCTTCTATCTCCACCAAACCAAACATCTAGCATTGACCCTGGGTATCATTGATCATATTGTATCGTCAGATTAAACATGAATCTTTATATTGACTTTACCGTTGGAAGTTGAATCTTTTTGCTAAAACTTACATCTTTGTTTTGATTCTCAAACACTTTTGTTATGGAACTATTACCTTTGTGAATTAATCAAATATGTGGATCATATTGTTTTCATGTCTTTACCGTACTATTTATGAAAAGTTTTGCTTGAATGATTCAACCTGGTTATTCATTTCTTTCTTGCTATCAACTATAAACAATTGTTTTGTACCACTTCATTCACATCCTATGCTTTACATTATTATCTTGATCACGATTGTGTTGGTTGCATGTCTCATCAAAAGTTATTTTGTTATTACTTACCTACTCGAGTACGAGTAGGAGTTAAGCTTGGGGATGCTGATATGTGTCAAACGTATCTATAATTTTTGATTGATCCAAGCTAGTTTTGTGATGTTGTCACATGTTTTTATTATCACATTACATTATTTTTATGCATTTTGTTGGACTAACCTATTGACAAGATGCCTAGTGCCAGTTTCCTGTTTTGATGTTTTTGTATTAAAGAAAATTTACTTCTGGAAATATTCTCGGAACTGGACGAAAATTTACGGGGAATTTTTATTCGACGGAAGGAACCAGGAGACCAAAGGGCGACCTGGGGGGCCACCCACAGGCCAGGGGCGGTCCCCTGCCGCGGCCCTAGGGCAACCCGCGGGTGGGACCCGCCCCTGCCTTGTGGGCACCCCCTCGGCCCCTTCCGACACCTATAAATTCACATTAAACCTAAAAACGTCGATGCGGCCATTATTTTCCAGAGAAGTCACCCCAACGCGCCATCATCTCAAACCCTAGTTCGGGGGTGATTCTGAAGCAGATCCCGGCACTCTGTCGGAGGGGAGATCGATCCTGGAGGGCTCTTCATCGCCATGCCTTCCTCCGGGATGATTTGTTAGTAGTCCCACCTTGGAACATGGGTCCATGGCAGTAGCTAGATGGTAGTCTCTCTCTCTCCTATGCTTCATGTCATATGATCTTGTGAGCTGCCTAACATGATCAAGATCGATTATTGTAATGCTATGTGATGTGTTTGCTGGGGTCCGATGGATTATAAAGTTATGATCAGATTGTGCATGATTCTTATGTGTTGATTTATGTTCTTGCATGCTCTCCGATGTGCGTAGTTAATTTGGCCAAGTGATTGTGTGTATCTCCAAGAGAGGGTATTTATGCTAGATAGTGGGTTCATGCCCCCTTTTGTTCCTGGGCACGAGTGATAGAAACGTTTAAGGGCGAGGGTGTGCTGTTGCTACTAAGGGTAAAACAGCGGTGTTAATGTCTCTTTTGATATTAGTATTGCTTATTTCATGCGCTTTACTTAATGCAAATGTCTGTTGCTTGCAACTTAATACCGATGGGTGACAGGCTGGATAACGATCCCACGGTGGACTTTTTAGACAAAGATGCAGTTGGACTCAACGGTCTTTGTTCATTGTCGTGATGCCTACTTAAATATTATCATGTTCTCTTTGTCATAGCTAGATTAAGTTTGTGTTATAATCTTGTCAATTGCCCAGCTGTAATTTGTTTACCCATCATATGATTGTTATATTTACTTGAGAGACTCCACTAGTGAACCCATGGCCGCCGGTCCATTTTTTACATTGATTGCAACCTTTATTCATCACTTTTCATCATCATTACTCCAATGGTCCATTTTTATATTTCATCTATTTCACTATACAATTAACCGCTTTATTTTCCGCAAGACCGGAAAGATTGACAACCTTTCCGCCGTTGGGGGCAAAGTATTTTGGTTGAGTGTGTGCAGGTCCACGTCTGTTGAAGATTAAGCGCCAGATATCTTCAATATTCACTTTATTGTTGATTTCAAGATCCTACTGGTTCGATAAACCTCGGTTCATTATCGAGGGAAAACTGCTGCTTGCTACATCTCCGCCTTCGCTTGGGGCACCACCCAACTCTTCATTAGTAGCAATCGGTCTCCAGAGCACGAAGCTTTGCAAGCACCTCCAAGATAGGAACACGACCACAAGCAAGCAAGTTAGCACGCCGAGGCTCAAACTCGGAACGGAGGCGAGATAAGAACTCATGAACACGCTGAAACTCCAAGTCTGACCGCATAGTCTGGCAGCAATGGCAAACACCACAAACAACTATCCTGAGAGAGTCCAGCTGACGCCATATGGAAGAGCTCTGTATGTAGAACTCATCAATGGAAGAGTCGCCCTGCTGAAGAGCATGCTCCTGACGCACGACGGATAAGTAGAGAGCATCACCATAGGGCTGATATCGCTGACGAAGGAAAGACCACATCGCTGAAATGGTGCCTAGGCCCATAAACTCAGAAGCAAACTGAGGTAAAACACTCGCAGTGAGAACAGTAGCAGCCCGAGCATCGTCGTTGCACCATTGAGTGTAAGCAGACAAATCATCTCGGTAGACAGAGAGGGCATCTGAATAAGATGATACCTGTTGATCATAAGCTTCAACCGCAACATTATCAATCGCCTTGGCTGCATCCCGATCATCCTGAGAAGCATCAGCAGCAAGAACAGGCGGCACCGGCAGGGTGGGAGCCACAGGGGCGACCGGGCATGGCGGACAGGGGACCTCGCCAGAGAGAACGCCCCACAGGAGAAGACTTCACATGTGGATACGCATAATTCCCACAAACTCAGCATAGTTGGTGCGATCGAAGATCACAGAGCACCGAGGAACAGCAATATAGCCTGCGGAAGACATGATGCAATCTTTTTTTTTTTAGGAATGAATCTGGATCGAGAACAGAGGCTCACCAGCCAGGCCCGATGCGCACGGGAACTGGAGCGAGCTGGCAGGGCGGGAGCAGAGGCGGGCGGATCCGTAGGGGACGCGGCCGGGTAGGGAGGTCGGCGGTAGACCAGAGGGCGGCAGCGGCGCGGCAGGCCTAAGGGCGACGATTTGCATGGCAGATCAAGAGAGAGGGCCGCACAAGCAGCAGGCCGGAGGTGGGAGAGCAAGCCAGCAACCAGTGGCAAGGAGAGGAGGGAGAGCAGCGCAGGTCGGCCGAACAACGCGACGGCGGCGACGGTGGCCTAACCCTAACCTAGGCTCGGATACCTGTTGGAGAGTGAGCAACTGACATTCACAGGGGACAAAGGTCAATACATGTATATGTGCGGTAAAGTGCAGGAAACCCCTTATACAACGGGGATATACAGAAAAGGGGACTATACACATCTAACACCACCCAGGTTAAGTGGTATTCTCGCATGTAAACTGTGTCTCAGCTAAGTATCCTGTGTCAATCGGAATCTTCATGCTTTATGGTGCTCGTTGTCTTCAGCATGTCCCACTTTGTACCTTAAGAAATACTGGCATGAAGATTAGATCTCAAACCCAATCGGTACTTTTATTAAGGGCATTGCCATAGCGCCCTTAGGAGATCGGGTTCGACTGAGCACCCAGGCTATGTAGTGCTCGACCCTCGGAGGGTCTTGTTACTAAATAAATAATGAGTTGGGCCCCAAAGCTTAGGGTTGGGGTTGATAATATAATTTCTCACCCGCACAACCCACTGACTTTGCAGACTTATACGGAGTTTTTAGGATAAATGGTAGGGGATAACACATTTCAGATCTGAACTAAATAAAACTTGCATTTTACAAAAGAAACACACGTCAATAGAAATTACCCATTACGAAGTTTCGTGAAATCGAAACAATCAGCATGGATAATTAAAACTCTATCTAGCAATACACATTGATTGGATTCTACACGCATCGAACGGAAGCCGATGAGGCAATTTGGAACTACAAACGATTTTATTTAGTTCGCACCCCGTGCTATGCTTAGCACTATGCACACAATTTAGTATTTTCGAATCGTGTGCGAAATTTGGCCTTCAAACGCGGGTTCAATCCTTACACTTAATAATTCAGGGTAAGCGATAGGGGATAACACACATAGGGCGTTACATCCGTGTGCATCTGGTGGTTGGGGGGGGGGGGGGGGGGGGGGGGGCTTAGATTTTTGTTCGATTTGTACTAGTGTGTGGTATAGTTTAAAGTTTAGTAGTGCCATTTTGCACCATATTTTTGCACTTTGATTTATACAAAAAAACATTCTGGTACTTAAAAAATGGAAACGGTTTTTTTCTATAACAAAAGGCGAAAATTCTGTTTTACAACATTATTTTTCATGTAAGTATGTACCTCTGTGCACAATTTGGACACATTATAATGAACTATGCGATGCATATGGATTATAATGGTCTTTTAGTTCGAAAACCGTGAATACACGATACACCATTTTGTGAAAGTTTTACAAAGTATGTAAAAAAAATTAGCATTTTTTTACTGCAACTATTATGCATAAAACGAGTCCATATCAAAGGATTGCATTTATTGTTTGGTTTCTTTTTAAAACGGGGTCAAATCACTAGGAAAACTATTCATAAGTTGGGCATGAATCTTTCAAATCATACTTGGATACCTTAAAATGAGTTATGCCAATTTGTAGGAGCAAATTAAAACGTACTTATAGTTCAAATTTGAATTATTTTCGAAAAAATATCGACCCAAAGTCACTTGAATGAGAAAAGTATGTCGAAATCAAGAAAATTCTTAATACTTAGAATTGGCCATTCTATATTGTACTTTGTGTGGAAATTTGAGGGGTCTTATTTCGCACTGTATTCTTTTCTGCTTCACAAAAACCTATATATTTTGGCATTCAAAAATTGAAAAAAAAAACATTTTTGTGATAAGACGTTGGAAAATCATTTTGAAGTATTGACAATTATAAAATTAGAAGTTTTCTTCGTCATCCACCGTCCGACAAAGGTTAATATGCCGAGTGTTTTTTATTTGCCGAATGCAGATACTCGTCAAACGGCTAACTGAGAATAGAATAGAGTAGTATTAATTCCGGAGAGAAGACGATCCATATCGGTTCTAGCTCTTTCGGGCGAGACAAATCACACGCATGCGTTGGATGTTGCATTAGCAACGTACACCTGACGTCCCTGAGATATCATACACTGTAATTCCTTACCTGCTATCTAGTGAGATCACTCTTGCGATGTGATCACACCACCGACGCATGCTCTTACACGGTCACGCCTAAACTCACTACCACTTATAGCACTTACGTACGGCAAAACGCGAACGAGAGTGTTTACTGGTTACTAGCTCGGGATCCCTTTGCACCAGTTCCGACCAACCTAAGGGTCAGATTCAGATTAAACTAGTGTAGTGTGGTTGTTGAGCTAGCCCTTTTCCGTGCCACTGCACCTAACGCTTTTGTGTGGTGCTCATGACCTCATGTTACTCTTGTATACACCCTTCTGTTGCAACCAGAGAGATTATCGATCTCACTACTTCTACTAGCTAGTACCCACTTCTTAGCTAGCTGGCTAGATGAGTAGCTAGTGTGGTTTGCTTGTAGTTGACTTCAGCTCTTTGGCTGGAAGCTTTCGGTCTCTTTTTACTACGTAATCTTACCTAGAATTGATCGGTGTTGGCCTTGTTAAGAGAAGCCGTACGTATTTCGATCTGTTTGTGTTGTATGTGTATAGTTAGGTAAGGGATTAGCTCGAGCACAGCAGAGCATCGCGTCACTGCATACACAGTTACATGCGTTAGGTAGGGTGTCCACTTGCCATCGTTTTCACATGCACGGATCCGTTCGAGCCAGTTTTACACCGAGACATAACCTTCTACAAAGAGAATTTCTTTAGGTATGGTTCTTTCCGCATTGGGGATGGACTTCAAATCCGTTTTTGGGAGTATATATGGATGGGTAATATCTCATTAGCGAATGAATATCCGTCTTTGTATGCTATTGCGTCCAATAAACACATGACAGTTGCGGCTGTCTTTAAAAGTATTCATATTAATCTTCATTTTCGCAGAAATTTGATAGGAAACAATAGAGAACTCTGGTTCCATTTAGTTGAGAGACTCATGCGTGTTCATTTAACAAATGAACCAGATCGGTATACCTGGAGATTGACACCAACGGGTGCTTTCTCGGTTAACTCATAATATGCTGAATTGCTTAATTGACATACACGTTATCTTAAAAAGTACTTGTGGAAGTTGAAAGTACCCCTAAAGATATGAATTTTCTTGTGGTTTTTACATAGAAAAGAGTTATTGACTAAGGATAATTTAACCAAACGAAACTGGATTGGGTGTAAGAAATGTGTATTCTGTGACATAGATGAGTCTTTAGATCACCTATTTATATCTTGTCCTTTTGCGCGTGATAGTTGGCGTTTGGTTCATTTTACTTTCAACATTCATCCTCCTGCCACTGTAGCAAATTTGTTTGGGAATTGTCTTAATGGGGTTGATAAGAAGTCAAAAGAGCTTATTAGGATTGGCGTGGCGGCTATTCTATGGGCTATTTGGAACTGTCATAATGTCATTATATTTAACAAAGCAAAGTCTACTCATTATTTGCAGGTTATCAACAAGGCGACCTACTGGATCCACATGTGGTCATTTCTACTCCATGTGGAGCGACGTGGTCTCATGGATACTGGATGTACTCGAATGATGATGGTCGTACAGGCTATCTTCTGCCGGGGTGGGTGGCGACATCCTAAGAGGCTAGATGGATAGAGCTTTATTTAAGTGGCTGATTTTTGTTTTCACTTTGAGTGATCCATGAGTTGTAAACTTTAAAGTACTTCAAACTTCGTTATAATTGCGGTGGCTTTGTGCATCTTTTTGATCCAGAGGCTGGGGATCCGCGCCCTATTTCTAAAAAAAAAAACGTAACCTTCTAACAACAGAGTTTGAAGTAACTAAGTTGTTTGATGCCATGCCATGGTGGTGCAAACTCATGTTGAATTTGTTGATGTGAATTTCGGAGACAAAAAACAAGGTATGATGTATGTCATGGGTTAGCTAGTTAGCTTTACTACTTTGACTAAACTCTTGTCAGGTGCAGCAGAGCTAACTAGCTTAACCAAGTCATATCTTCTTGCTTTAAATTTGAGAAATGAATGTGGTAAGTTAGAGTGTTAATGTTGATTTTTTGTTTGAGAAATAGTAGACGTTCACGACGCACCCTCATCTTTATAAACGCATGCATGCACACCATACTCTTATAAGAACCTCTGAAATACTGAGCTGACAGACTTTAAGATTGACGAAGTCACAAATATCTCGTAGTTGACGAGCGTCATACTGCTCAAAGAATAATGCCGGAAAATTTTAAAATGCGACCACCCGTGCCAAATCTAGGAGAATGTACAATATATTGACCCTACTTCTCCATAACTTTGGTTTATTAGGTGAAATTGTTAGATGCATACAACTTGTACGCAGGGGCTGACCCAGACGAAAAAATAAGCAGGGGCAATTTAGATGACTGGGGGCACTTCTTATACAAATTTCAAAATATTGTAATTTTTTTCTCTAAATATGAACAAATTGAACTGAAGTTTAAGAAATTGAGTGGGGGACAGAGACCCCACTCAACTATACCTAGGTCTGCCCCTGTTGTGAGTTCAAAATTAGGCCGGTGCAATTTAAAATATAGCCAACTATTGGTCCACGATTAGGCATAAAATAGGCTGAAGTATAAGTGTATATAAATGGATTTTAACTTCTAGTAAATTGACTAATGTATCAATTCAGTAAGGTAGTAGAGCCAAGAGTTCACAAATTTATTAAACAACCAAATATTTGTGACCTACACCAATCACAAATCTAAGACCCGATGAAGCAGCTTAGACATATAAAGAAAATTGTTAAATATATTGCCAACCTCTTCACATCGGACTTTTGGATGAAGTGGTTGGTGCATGTGATTCAGTATTAGGGTTTTAATTAAGCTTTTACTGGAAGGTGTCATAGGCAAGAAATTTGTTGATTATTGCATGCATGGACAAGTTTGTTCTCATGTATGGTGGTAAGTGGTACATGGATATACAATAATCCATAAATAAACTCAAAATAGTTTTTTCTTACGTTGCCACACATGTATTTTCTTTATGAAAATTTACGCATGTCAAAGACACTAACACATACATTTTAAAAAAATCATATTAATTTTGAAATTATAAAAATCTTCATTTTTAATGTTTAAACTGGTCATCATGATATACCTGTAACAGCCAGGAACAAAATACACTCGCACTATGAATAGAACATGTGTACTGCGATCGAGAGGTTAAAATCAAGACAAGGACGGGCAGGTGCGGGTTATTTTTGGAATGGAAGCTTTCATTGATTTTTCACAATTTATCTAGATTATACAACCACAAAAGAGATTAAGCTTCCGGTCTCGTCATTTTAAATGCACATAGCTGCCACGATAAGCACGCAAATGAAAAAAAAAAACATCAAAGTTTTAGTTGTTGGAAGCAGAAGGAAACACACTTCTAGTGCCAATGAAAGGCTCAAAATGTCGAGATGCGGAGACTATGTTGCCACCCATGATGGGGAAATGGATCCTAACAACCCATTCTGACTGACATGCCACCAAGGCACCAACACCAACTCTTTTGCTCCCCTGGCGCTGAAAAATAAACCAAGTATGGATCCAGGGTGTACATAAATAGATAACTTGTACATGAGAGTCAATATTGCTTTTATCAAAATAGTATGTCATAACAAGAAAGCTACAGTCAAAAACAAAGAACACAACTCTAACCAGGATCAAAACCTACAACCTATCTGAGAGCCCCTTCACCAATTACCATACATATTAGCAACATTATGAATTATACGCCACATGAACCTAGCGAAATGGCAATTGGACAAGAGATCTCATATTGGATTCACTTTTTTGAAACGAGGAAAAAGACTTATTTTTTGTTAATTAAAAATAAGATGGGTTGCCGGTTAATTAGCAGGACACTGTCCCCGATCGTCATGGAACACGACCATTGCGAGGGACAACTATCCTGACTACGAACACAAACCACACACCGCAAAAAACGAGGACCGTTGTCAAGGTTGCCCATACGCATAGTCGCCATCACTCTTCAGCGACTCCGACCACATAGGGAGACCTCGCCAAAGCGGCATCGCGAAGCCCGTACCGGCCTATGCCAAACAGATGTCTCTTCGTGCAAAAAAAAACTTCCAGATCTGATTTTGATGAGCAGTTCTTGAGACGAGATGAGCAGGACACGCGCCGACGAAGATCTTCGCGACCAGACAGCCCCATGCAGGTCATCGTTCCCGACCGTAGCACCTTCGAGTTCACAACAGGAGAGGTCCAACAGAAGACGAGTCAGAAATGCCGAAGCAAGAAGCCGACTAAAAAGGTCTTGCCGCAACCAAACCCCATCACACACCATCGTCATCTTTGTTGCGCAATCCGCCACACGGAACCCAGTACTCATTGCTGATCGGGCACGTGCCAGTCGTGATGTCGTGCACATCCATCTCCAGAAAAGCATGAAGGGGGGTAGATGATTCACAAGGCGGCGCCCTACTATGTAGAGGGAACCCCCCCCCCCCCCCCCCCCCCCTCCCCGCGGTCCTGTATAGGGTGTAGGCCTCCGTCAAAGAACATGACTCGGGTTGTGGATGTTGAAAACTCCAAGACTGCGGCTCCAAGGAGGGCTACGACGTCCACGGACGCCACCGCCGCCAAACGACGGAGCCGACCAGACCTTCGTCCAGAGCCAACGAACAACCACAACCCACGCAATTAATTGCAGAACCTGCACTTAAAGCTCCCTTGCTAGTTTCATTTAATGAGATTATCTTTAGTCAATATTATTCGCCCACGCACATAGGCCTTGGTATGGTTTGTGCCGTGCATGGATAGCCTTAGTTGTAGGTTGAGAGGGAAAAATGCATCCTGATAATAGTAATAGTAGTTACTAGGTCGTCAATATTGGTATTTGCATGCCTGACTTCTCTTTTAGAGAAAAGGCCCCCTGCTTTTTTATGAAAGCAAAAGTCTTACTTACTCATGCCTGACTTCTCGTTGAATATGAGTCAATTTTGTTGAACTGAAGTAGCTTTGACATGTGTGTCACGGCTCGAAGCCACTTCTTTGTAATCTCCTATAAATAGTACCCATCCATTGACACATTGATCACTCACTCACTCACACAGCTCCCTCCTCCACGGCTCGCACAATTAAACTAAACACACGGGCGTGCATCATGGTGCAGTATCATGAGACCACCGCCGCCAAATGCTACGGAGGCGACGAGATCGAGGTGACCGCCGCGTTCACCTCCACCGTGGCGCCGGCGCTGCCGCTGCAGGAGCACCACCTGCCGCTGTCCAACCTGGACCTCATACTGCCCCCCATCGACGTCGGCGTCTTCTTCTGCTATGCCGGAAGTGACGGCGCGGCCGCGTCGACCCTGAAGGCGGCGCTGGCCAAGGTGCTGGTGGCGTACTACCCGCTCGCTGGGGAGGTTGTGGCCAACGCCGCGGGGGAGCCGGAGCTGCTGTGCAGCGGCCGCGGCGTGGACTTCGCGGAGGCCACCGCGGATGGCGCGGAGCTGCGGGAGGTGCGGCTTGGCCTGCCGGACGAGAGCGTGGAGAAGCTGGTGCCCAAGAAGAAGGCTGGGGTCATGGGCGTGCAGGTTCGAATCACCATGCATCTGATCGTCGGTCGTTTTCTAGCATGCGTACACCAATACACCCGTACTAGACAGTTCCAGCCAAAATTTCACCTGATGAAAATCATCTTTAACTAGCTAGTGCCCTATATATTTGGAGCAAAATCCATGGGGCGGTCAACTGCTTCCATCTTACAAACCTAACTATACGTTCTCATTTTTCTTACTTAATTTTTTGAGTGGTGGTTTTTTTTTCTTACTTAATATCAATCGGCAGACCAACTGTTATTTGTTTTATTATCACTGTTTCTCCACTGCAAATTTCTAATTTTGAAACAGGGTTGTGCAAATTAACTAAACAATCGCAGATGAAAACCATTAAAATCATGTGGTCGTCGTAGTAGCTGCGTATATTTTTCACGTACGTAATTACGTAATAAATCATGGGAAAACAGTTCGATTCTACTATGCTACCCTCTGTCGTCATAAAGAAAAGTTCATAACATGGCTGGCACAACCATGCAGGTGACCACGTTCAAGTGCGGCGGCGCCGTCGTCGGATGCACCTTCGACCACCGTGTCTGCGACGCTTACTCCTTCAACATGTTCCTCGTCGCGTGGGCCGCCGCAGCCAGGGGCACCCCCGCGCCTCCAGCCCCATCCTTCAACCGTTCATTCCTCGCGCCGAGCAGCCCGGCTCCGTTGTGCACCGCCGGCACCCTCGCTGACCAACTCTTCGTCCCCGTCAGCGACGTGCCACCCCCGCCAGCCACGATGGCGCCACCCACCGCCGTCAACCGCATCTACCAGGTGTCCGCCGCCGACGTGGCGGCGCTGCAGGCCTCGGCGGGGCCGGGGCGCACCAAGCTCGAGTCCTTCACGGCCCACCTGTGGCATCTATACGCCAGGGCGTTCCCGGCCCACTCGTGCTCCATGGGCGTGGTCGTGGACGGGCGCGGCCGCGTGTCCCCAGACGGCGCCATGAAGCAATACTTCGGCAACGTGCTGACCATCCCCTACGGCGTGATCGGCGCCGGCGTACTGCGGGACATGGCGCTCGCGGACGTGGCGGAGGACGTGCACGGGTGGGTGGCGGAGGCGGCGACGGGGGAGCACTTCGCGGAGCTCGTGGACTGGGTGGAGGCGCAGCGGCCGGAGCCCACGGTGGCCAGGGCCTACTTGGGGGTTGGTGACGGCGAGGATGCGGGCGCCGCGGTGGCGTGCGTGGTGTCGTCGGGGATGAGGCTGCCGGTGGGCGAGGTGGACTTCGGGTGGGGCATGCCGGCGTTCGCGTCGTACCACTTCCCGTGGCCCGGGGGCGCGGGGTACGTGATGCCGATGCCGAGCGCGCGCGGGGGCGGGGACTGGGTGGTGTACGTGCACGCGGCGCCGGAGATGGTGGAGGTGATGGAGAAGGAGCCCACCATGTTCAGAGCCCCCGAAGTCTGAGCGTACGCCGGCCATGTCGGAGACGACTCGTGTGTGTACTCCAATAATTTAGACGTCTGGTTTATGATTTTAAATAGCCATCATGTACAATACGTACGCGTGTACGTGCCAGTTTATATCACGTGTAAATTTAGTGTACTACACTGTTCTGTGGTGATGTAACAGGGGATAATGGTGTGATGACATAACAACTGACGAGGCTGTTACGTGCAGTGTTACACGATGAAAGGGTAGTGTTGTCGTATAAAACGGGTTAGATTGATCAAAATCGGAATGCCGTAGCAATTTGGTACCTCCATGTCAATCAGAAAAGATCACATACGAACTTCTAAAATGATGGAACATAAAAAGACAGATACGAGGACATCTACAACAGAGAGACCGAACAGCAGACCAGATGTAAATTCATTGTTAAGCGGAATTGTCTCAATCACAAGGCAAGTGTCTTGACAGATTTCATACAGATGACACAAATAGAACAAAGACTGCTCAATCAGGTAAATGAGACCTTGAATTATTCACTTGAGAGCCAATGGTTGTTCTTCAGTAAATAAAGATAACTAGTCTATAAGACTGAAGATGCAGATACTCTCCAGCTGCAGGACCAGAGTTGAAAGACAGAAACTCATACTACGCTGTAGCACCAGCCTCCTCTTTCTGTTTGCGAGCCCACTTCGGGCTAACCTCGATAAGCCGGTGCGGCATGAGCTGCTTCTCTTTCCGGGTTAGCTTCTTGTAGTTGCTAACTCTGAGTTTAGCAATCTTCGCTTCTTCCTCAGCTGTTGCCTCTCTAACCACCACCGTCAGTCTGCACCTAGGTCTCTCCATCATGCCGCACCTACCTTTGGCGTGGTAAGACAACCTCTTGAGATAAAGTCCTTTCCCCACAAAGGCCTCTTCTGCGGTGTCAAGGATAAGGGGGATGAAATGAATGAGATTGAATTTATTGCGGATACGGAAAGTAGATTTGAGATTCTCTGCAATCTTACCCACAAGAAGTTTATCGGGATCCAATCCGTGGTTGTGAGCTGCGTTGGCGCGAGCAGAATGGATCACCTACAGTGATTGGTTTAACGAATTTCTCATGAAAAACATCAATGATCACTCTCGATCACATGAAGCGGTAGAGTTACTTGAGTATGTAAGATTTTGCTATTTACCGAACCTGGTACAAAGTTTTCGCAGCCCTTTTAACCGTCACTTGTAGCTGTAACAGGGCATCTTCCACGCGCATTCCTCTAACCAGCTTGGCTACCAGATTCACCTTCTTGGGGCTCTAAAACAGCCAGAGAGATTGAGATAAATGAATATCTCTTGATGGTTCTAGTGAAAGATTATAAGCAGTACACCAGTTCATTAAGTCTACTCGGCTGCACTAATCTCTCTACATACATTACTAACAGCATGAGGCAACAAAAACGATTTCCAACAAATATATATGATTTTACCAATGAATAAAAACATTTTGAAGGATGTTAAGAAACAAGTGTGGCTTCTACTAAAAACAGGAATGTAACACTGAAAGCTTTATACTCTCATCATTACTAACAGCATGCTTTGCTCTGTAACCACAGCAAAACTCAGGAACTGCTAATGCATAATATTTTGGCATAAAGATTTGTTGTTTCTGGCATAGACATCAAGGGAAACTTTTCAGGAAACTGCATACACGGCATGGCAGTGGCAGAACTGCATACATGTATATACTTAAATATTAAGGAGGACTGGAGCTGTTGCTTACCTGCTTGATATCCTTTTTTATGGCTTGGACTTTCAGTTTCTTAACCACGGCCCCCTTTTTGTCTGTCTCTTCTGCATCCCCAAGTGGAGATGTCAAAGGAGAAGAAACGGGAACCATAGCGTCATCTGCAGCAAGCAAGTTTCTTGTGGTAGATATTCCCTACATTGAAATACAAATTGTCCATGTAAACACAATTAGCAGACATTATGTTTCATGAAGCCAACCAATATGATTATAATGGTGTCAATAACTAGTGGCAAGAAATTCACTGCTTAATTTCTTATGAACCCTCTCTTGAAAATTTGCTTGATGTCAGTCAGTTGCAAAGCAACAACTTTAGTTATAACCAAGAGTGCCCGGACAGTAGCCATACAGAAGGAAAGGTTAATAAGAAAATGAAGCCGAATAGGAAGAATGCATTACAGCATTGTGGATCAGCTGATGGAAGTTGGACGGAATCCCCCTCGAGGTACATTTGTGTGCCCTCAGCAAATTTGTGTATTGGCCTACATGGTTAGAGGAAAATCGTTAGTATGCCATCAGATATCAGGAGTAAAACCGTTTCACTACACTTGTTACCGAAAAATGACAGTTCTGAAATCTAAACATAAGCACACGAACAGATAAGTTATGGATTCACATGACGACTAACATTTGGCACACCATTTTGTACTGTATAGAGCACATCAACGTATGGGTACAACCAAAGTTAAGAGGATCATATTAGCAACTTGGAATACTGTTTGTGTGCTGCCTGTTAAGGTTAACTTAAAATGAGGCATGACCAATAACACGACACTAAATTTTCATTAGTCCTTTGTTCCGAATCCCACATTTTCACTAGCTTCTACAATCAAATTAATAAGGTCTACCATACCTGTCTACTTGTACTCCGTATTTCAGAATTCAGATGACATTCAGATCATGCTACAGGTGCACATCACTAGATCAGAGTACTGTAACAAAATGACGACCAGGGACAAATAAGCACACACCCAAGCCAAATGGAGCATTCGCTCTGCTGCTGCTGCTGCTATAGCTGGCTGTGAAGACACGGCCATCTTGCTTCTCCGCCGCTGCTGCCGCCGCACCGAGCCGGCGAAGAACGGCACGAGCGCCCGCCGCCCGCCAGCCGAACATTGACCAATAACCTGCGACGTCACTCCACCCATCACATAAAACGCCAGAGAAATTCACACTGGAGGATCTAGAATTCTAGATGGTGCCCACCCGCACACCCAGAACTTTGCGAAGGTTACTTCGGGATCAAACAATCCCCGGATGACTAAAAGCGGGTACCTCAGAAACCAATGTCCGAAATCGCGGACGGGGTGGATACGGCGGGGGAGGAATGAGGTGGAACGGGAACGGCGATGGCGGCGTCGCCGTGCGTAAGAGATGCGGGCTTGGGGCTGTGAGGGGTCGGCGGCGGCGCGCGCGGCGGCGGCAAGGTCTAGTAGGGCTCGTCACTTGGGAGCCGCACTGGTTGGCACGGACTGGACCTCTAGACGGGCCGCCGTGATACACTGTTGTCGATTCTTAGCCCAAGAGTGTGAATTGTGCAACTCGGGCCGCCTTTAGCTGGCGCCGCGCACCCCCGCGCGCTAAAATGAGCCGGCCTGCGCGCTGTTTTCCTTCTTTTTTTCGTTTCTTTTTTCTTTTCTTTTTCGTTTTTTTGTTTCTTTTTTCGTTTCTTTTTTCTTTTCTTTTTCGTCTCTTTTTCATTCAGATTTTGAATTTGTTCAAATTCGAATTTTGTTAGGATTTTGAATTTGTTCAAATTCGAAATCATTTAATTTCAAATTTGTTTAGATTTCAAATTTGTTCAAATTCGAAATTATTTAATTTTAAATTTGTTCAGATTTCAAATTTGTTCAATTTTGAAATATGTTCACATTTGAAATTTGTTCAGATTTTAGATTTGAACAGTTTTGAATTTTTTCTTAGATTTTGAAAAAAATGTTCAAATTTGAAATTTGTTCAGTTTTTTTTCATATTCCGAAATCTTCAGATTCGAAAAATGTTCAAGTTTTAAATTTTAAATATGTTTAGATTTTAAATTTGTTCAAATTTCATTATTGTCCGGTTAAAAAAATGTTCAAATCCTAAAATCGTTCAATTTTGAAAATGTTAATATTTAAAAAAAATTGAAATTTGTTTCGATTCGAAAATCGTTCAAATGTAAAAATTGTTCGAAATTGAAATTTGTTCAAAATTAAAAATTGTTTAAATCCCAAAATTGTTCAATTTTAAAATATTCATATTTTTAAAATTATAAACACACAAAGAAATAAACAAGAAAAAAGAAAAACAAAAGAAACAAAAGAAAAACGAATTACCTGCTGCCTCATGGGCCGCGGCCCAGCAGAGCCACGCGAGCGTCGCGCCTGTCCCGTGCCGCAAAGGGCGGTGTGTAGGAGCACCCCAACAAAACCTCTTTCCCTACCGTAGAAAAAGTCTCTCTCCTCATTGGCGATGGGAACCACACATAATGTTGGAGATCCTTTTTAGTCTTTTTTTCATTATTATGGTTTATGTTTTTTGTTGGCACTTCAGTGAAGGTGACATCTATATAACGAAAGTATCGTGGTTATATTTTTATCCTGGTGCGGTCGCCGTACAAATGCATTCCGCACTATGGAACCTGTGGTCTTGCGCATAGATGGCCTTCGGTCCCGTGGATCATCGGTCCGGATATTCGTCTTGTTTAGCAATGGTGGTGGCAATGATAGTGTTATATTCGTTTTGTTTAGAGGTTCTCCTATTTTGATATTTCGTGCTCCCAATACTTATTTTTCACCAACAATACAACTACGAAGTTGTGATTTGACAACTTGCATTTAAAGTTGTGTCTACTCGGTCACCAAAGTTCATCCACCATAAGTTCTTTTTTTTCATTTTTTGTTATTGATTTATCTTTAAAAATTCCATGTGCCTTATTCATCGGAATGGAGGGACTATGAACCCTTGAAAGAAATAGCAAAAATCATATTTCTAAGTTTCAAAAAAATACGAAAACAATCATACATGTAGGTATAGGGTAGAAACTTATTCTTGTATATTTTTATAACAAATTACGAAAAAATGAACTGTGGAAAAATTACAAGATCACAAATAGTCATGTTCAAGTTACGAAATTTAAAACTTAGTATTAAGACCGAACCATTTTTTAACTTTTGTACATATCCTAAATGTCCATATTTAAGTTTCAAATTTTCATTATATACTTGTATCCATTCCCTACATGCATGTTTTTTCGTGATTTTTTGAAGCTTATAATAAGATGTGTCCCTACGTTCTGAATATTCCTCTGAACAAGTGACCGGGTCAAGAAGAAGATTCATCATCTCATGTCACTCAAACTAAATAGGCGCGACATGGCCAAGTGCAGGTGACGATCACGGCGGTCTCGATTCTCGTGCACCCTTCCTGCTGGTGCTGACTTTGCCAAGACTTCCTCGACTTCCCTGAGGGATTGAATTTGTCGCCTGTGGAGGCGGGCGTGGGCGTCACCCTCCGGCGGCTGTGTTAGTCGCAGGTAGGTTTCGACCGCCATGAGGGCCGAAGCGGGTGTCTTGGGGACGGGGATTCCGTCCGCATCTTCCGTCATGAATGACGACTCCAGATTGCGAGTGAGGTGGACGCGATCAGCTTCTGGCACCCGTGGCATGCGAGCCCTGTGACGCCCTCCTTGCGAGACTTCCTCCGATCCGGCCAAGAACGAGTGTGCTGCCCTCCTGGCACTCGACGCGTCGGCTAGTTCTTTGCGCCGAATCAAATCGGCCTTCTCTTGGCGGACTCGCTCGGACTCCTTCCAAAGCAAGTATTGGACCGCCAGTTGGTCTTCTCGGGGTTCATCTGGTGAAGGGAACGTGCCTTCGTCCACGTGCTTCATGGCCTGGATCGCCATCTCCCGAGTGATGGTGAGTCTTGTCACCCTATCCGGCATGGTCACCTCCAGCGGGTATACGGGTTCCCCGCCGTTGGATCGTGCTGGGCTGGCCATATAGACTTGCGCGGGGTAAACTCGCCGAGTGGGGCTGATGCTCCCAGTCCTGCTTCCTTCGTCTGAGCTATGCTCAGAGTCGAAGATCACAGCGACGTGGCGGGTGCCACGGTCACTGCTACTGGCGATTCCGCGACGCAGAGGCGCGGTTGGCGAAATTGGCGCAAATTTTGGCTTCGTCCGAGGCGCGGACAAGAAGGTCGGAGTAGACTTGTTCCGCGCCAAGGTTGCAGTAGACGCGATTTTTCTGGTAACTGCGGGTGTGGTCACCGCAGTCGCCTTTGACGCAGTCGTAGATGGTGCTGACGCAGTCGAGGTGGACGCGATTTTCGCGGTAGTCGATGACACGACCGCCGTGGCCGCAGTAGATGCGATCTTCGCGGCGGGTGAAGCCGCGGTCAGCGCAGTCGGTGTAGATGCTGGCGCGTCCGTCGCGCGCAACGTGGCCAGCGTGGGCCGGAGCGTTCCGCGACTGTCCACCAGATAGCGCAGACTACCGAAGGTAATCCACGTGCTCTGCTGCACCTCAGCGTACACCGGGAGATCCGCCGGCGAGTGGTGGACGAACTCGAGGAAGCCGGTGTAGATCGACTCCCTGGCGCTGATGCCGTTCTTCATTGTTGATGAGGCCGGCGCAACCATGACTCCAACGATCTGTTCTTTCCCACAGACGGCGCCAATTGACGAGTAGTGGACTCGGCAAATCCCAAGGTTGCGTACCCCGGGTTGATTGAGGGGGAGAGAGTATGAATCGTTGGTGGTTAAGACGGCTAACAGGGGGCGAGTTTACCCAGGTTCGGCCCCTCGAGGTGAGGTAAAGACCTACTCCTGCTTGTCTGGAATTATCGAGGTGGCTACAATGGCGAGATGCAATCTCGCTAGGGTTTGTGTGTTGCTTGTCCTTTTTTTTAGACGACGCACCCTCCTGGCCTTTATATCACAGGCCAGGTCTCGGGTGGACGGTGCAGATTGCACGTTACAAGATAAGGAGAACCATCACCGGCCTAACCGACTACTTGGGCCACACGGTACACTTCATGGGCTTCAATGGGCTTCTCTTGGCGTGACCCAGGTACCACCACCGTGGGGCACCCGAAGGGTAGCCCACGACAGCAGGTACACCAACAGACTGGCAAAAGAGACAATGCACCAAGAAAACTAGATAAGAAATATAAAATTGTATGTCGTGATGCATGTCACATATATTTGGGCATGTCATTTATTTTGGTTGGCCTAGTGACGAGATATTCGATGTTACATCGATCACAAGAAACGGGGTCAACAAAAGATTTCAATAGTGGTAAGAAGCTAAAAAATCCGGATTGCCAGCGAGGTGGTGGCAATGGTCCTCTCTGAGATAGATCAGTTTAGGCTTGCTACAAGCTGGTCTCCCTAGGCAGTGGCCACAGGCCTGGGCTCGTGTGTGTTGTTTCTCCTTCGGATTACTCTCAAACTGTAAGCTGCCCCCCCCCCCCCCCGCGCACACACCCCCCCTTTTCCGAAAAGATTCACCGATCTATTGATAATCATCCATAGTGGTACATAGAGCCCCAAAAGTAATAGAAATTACAAAGAGCGTGTTGTGGAAGGTCTGAAGTAAGTGGCAACTGATCACAAGAAATAGTGTCAAGAGAAATTTTCAACATCATTAGAAAGTGTTTTTCAATATGGATCCAGCAATATAAATTTTGTACAACAGACCAAGATTTAGAAAACTAGGAAAAAAATTATAAGTTTCAAAAAAATACGAAAACAGGTACATGTAGGATAGAGTAGATGCTTATTCTTGTAATTTTTACAACAAACTATGAAAATTTGTGAATTGTGGAAAAAATCACAAGATCACAAATCGTCCCGAGGTTCCAAATATTCCCTTTAACAAGAGACGGGGTCAAGGAGAAGATTCAACATCGATCTCATGTTACTCAAAAGAAATAGGCGTGGCTGGATCAAATGCAGGTGCACCAACAGACTGGCAACAGAGACAATGCACCAAGACAAGTAGTACTAGATAAGTAATATATAACCGTATGCAGTGATGCAGAGGATCACTATATATATGCTTGGACATATAAATTATTTTGGTTGGCCTAATGACAAGATATTCGATGTTACATCTAAAAAGGTGCAAGAGCGATGCTGTAACAAGCTAACAATATTAGAGCATCTCTAGCAGTGACCGAAAACGTCCCGAACTTAAAAAATAACCGCCTGATACGGTCCGCGCGAGGAAAAACGAGGCAGACCAGCGACCGAAAAAGTACCCGACCCGTAAAAAAAAATTCGGTCGCCCGAGAACTTTCCCCCGAAACCGAGTATACGCGGTTTTCCCCTCCGAACCGACGGTGCCTTGGAAAACCTGCGAGGCGTTGGCGGGAGGGACATTTCAGCCCCGCCACTTCCCGCCTCCTTCCGCCACTGCCGCCGATTTCTCTCCCCCCGCTCTGGCCGACCTCACCGCGCCCCTCCAGCGCCGCCATGGACTCCTCCGACCCCTCGCTAGTGTCCGTCCCCGTCGGGTGGGCGCCGTCGGACCGGCCTGAAAGAACATCTCTTAGTTTTGGTGATTTAATGACACCACACATTATGGGCTAATCTTGTTTGGCTAAGTATGTTGACAGGTTTCTAGGTGATTAGACCCAAAAGGTGAAAAGATCGAAGTAAAGATCAAAGATGAAGAAGAGCTCCTTAAGGAATGGATTTCTGGTTGTTTCAGGACCGGAAGTTCCGGCCCTCTAGGCGGAATTTCCGGGGGGCGGAAATTCCGGCCTACGGGCGGAAGAAGCGCGATTTCGACTAAGTCATCTTTGGGATTCCTCTCTGGAGGGGTCCCGGAACTTTCCCCCGGAAGTTCCCCCCGGAAATTTCCGGTGGTGCGGAAATTCCGGCCTTCAGGCCGGAAGTTCCGGCCCGAGGAAATTTCGGGTGGAAAAACGACTAAGTCATTTTTGGGATCCCTCTCTGGAGGGGTCCCGGAACTTTCCTCCAGAAAGTTCCCCCGAAAATTTCCGGCAGGGCGGAAATTCCGGCCTCCTGGCCGGAAGTTCCGGCCCAAGGAAATTTCTCGTGGAAATATGGCTAAGTCATTTTTGGGAACCCTCTCTGGAGGGGTCCCGGAACTTTAATCCGGAAGTTCCCCCCGGAAATTTCCGGTGGGGCGGAAATTCCGGCCTTCTGGCCGGAAGTTCCGGTCCCTGGAAATTTCTGTGGGTTTTCGACTAAGTCTTTTCGGGGATCCCTCTCTGGAGGGGTCCCGGAGGTTGTGGGCGGAAGTTCTCTCCGGAGATTTCCGGCCCACCGGAACTTCCGGCCCTTTAACCCGGAATTTCCGGCCTCCCGAATCCTGCAACGGCTAGAAATCCTGGAGGGGTATAAATACCCCTCCACCTACCTCCAGCTCTTTAGCTCTTGCACCCTCTCTCTTCATTAAAAGCAAAAGCTCATAATTGCAAGATCTCTCAACTCCTCCAACCAAAAGCTTTGATTCTTGGAGGATTGAAGGAGGAGGACCCGATCTACATCTTCACCAAGCCGTTTTTCATTTCCCCCTCATTCACTTGAGGGATTTCTTTTCTAGGGTTAGCTTTGTGTTACCCTAGATTCTTGTGCTCACTTGTTGTTGTAATTGTAACAGAGTTGTTGATTTGGGAACCCCAATTAAGTTGTGGGTGTGTGCCCCAAGAACGTTGTAAGGGCTCCGGATTCCGCCTTGAAGGACTCCGATAGTGGAAGGTGAACTAGGCCTTTGTGGCGAGGTTCATCGGAGAATAGGGTGAGGCCTTTGTGGCGTTGAGTAGGCCTTCGTGGCGAGCTCACACCCCTCCAACGAGACGTACTCCCTTAACAAGGAGGAACTCGGGAATACATCCTTGTCTCCGCGTGCTTCCATTTCGGTTATCTCTTTCCTCCCTTATCTCCCTATTGTGTTTCTTGCTTAGTTGTCTTTGTCCTTGTCATATAGATAAATTCACCGTAGTTGCATATCTAGAGAATTTATCTTTTATGTCAAGCCTAAATTGAAAAAGAAATAAAAATTGGGTAGCACCTATTCACCCCCCCCCCCTCTAGGTGCTCATACGATCCCCTTTCAATTGGTATCAGAGCCTTGTCTCTATATCTAGGCTTCACCGCCTAAGAGAGTATGAGTATCTCCGGTGATGATGCGGATCCTAAACCCGGGGTGACCACGGAGGATCTTGAGAACTTGGAAACACGTCTTAGATCCACCATGGACACTCAAATGAAGGAATTGCGTGAGATGATCGCGCAACTCCTTCCTAAGGGAGTAGGACCCACACCACCACCGCTAGAGGTAAATTCTTCCGCCGCGCAAGCATCGGAGATTGAGGGTAGTGATGGAACTAAAGAATCCCCATCTAAAAATGCTAGTGGGAAGGAGACGTATAGTGAGGTTCCTCACATATACTCCCCCGACCCACCTATCCCTCATCCTCATATAAACAATAGGGGTGACCCACCCAAGTTTAATCCATCTTGTTTTTCTAACTGGCAATTTCTTATGAGATCTTATATGAAGAGTGCTTCAATCGAGCTTTGGAGGATCATCGAGGTTGGCTTCAAGGCACACGACCCCAACAACATGACAAGAAGAGAGGTGGTTGATTGTCAACTCAATGAATTGGCTCTCAACATGATCCAAACCGCCGTGGGGGAGAAGCACATGTCCCACATCGAGCTTGCCACCACCGCCAAAGAAGCTTGGGAGATTCTCTCCAATGAGTTCATCGGCAATGAGAGCATGAAGAGGAATAGGTTTGAGTCCTTGAGCAACCAAGCCGAGGGCTTCTTCATGTTAGAAGGTGAAGAGCATGAAGACATGTATCGAAGACTCAAGACCCTTGCCACTCAATTTCGGTCACTTGGGGCAACTCATGTGGATGATGCATGGATCAAGAGGAAGTATGTGAGTGCTCTATGGCCCTTTGAGTCATCCGACTTGAAGAGTCTCCAAGGGAGGCACAACTATCACCTTATGTCATCAATGGAAGTCATGCAAGAGATGTCCGCATTCAAAGTGGCCGCCAAGAACGCCGAAGATGCTCGTGCTAGAGCCATTGGAATGCACAAGAGTTCTCCCCTAGCTTTGAAGGCCAAGATGGTTGCACAAGACAGTGATGATGAAGAACAAGAAGATGTATCTCATTGGGATCCCAAGGAGCTTGAGGACACCCTCAAGGACTACTCGGCTCTCACTTTGTCTCACTCGCACAAGGATTTTTGGAAGAGTCCATCTAAGGCAAGAGAGTTTGTGAACAAGTCAAGTGGAAAGAAGGAGGGTGGCCAAAGGGTGCGCTCGTGCTACAATTGCCAAGATCGCTATCACTTCGTAGCCGAATGTCCCTTTGAAAACCGTGAACACCATGGAGGCAAACTTGTCCGTAAGGTTAAGCCCAAGATCCCCAACAAGAAGCCATTCTTCAAGAAGAATCCCACCAACAAGAAACCTCAACGGATGGTGTTGATTGCTCAAGAGGAATACTCATCCGGGGAAGAAGAAGAAGAAGAAACCAAGAGTGAAGTGGCCGGGATTGCCATTGCATCAACTCCATCTCTCTTTGAATCCCCCAATGAAAATGTCTCAACCTCT
The DNA here is from genome assembly GCA_012064385.1 of Puccinellia tenuiflora. NCBI lineage: Eukaryota > Viridiplantae > Streptophyta > Magnoliopsida > Poales > Poaceae > Puccinellia > Puccinellia tenuiflora. The sequence goes on along the minus strand of QRDG01000981.1, from coordinate 166,912 downwards.
TCCGCAAGATGTCTTATGGCCAAGGCCAATGAGGTATCATCTTCTTTAACTTCCAAAGCCATGAGTAATGTAGATGATCCTACTAGCCTTGAAGTTAAGGAGGAACTTGTTGCCTTGGATCACTTTATATCTAACATGCAAGGTGAAACCAAGAAGCATGTTGAGACTCTTATGAGTCAATATGATGATGCTCTTGAAATGCTAGAGGTAAAAGGTAAAATAGAAAGAGATGATGCCATGGAAATTGCTTCTCTAAAAGATAATCTTGAAGAAGAACATGAGCTTAGAGTTTCTCTTGAAGAACAACTAGAATCCATAGAAGAAACTAATAATGAAATTGTTGCTAAGCTCATTAAGGAACGTGATCATGCTAGAGCAAAATATAAAATTTGCAAGAAAGAAAAGGTCGAGCTTGGCGTTGGTCATTCTAGACTAACCGAGGAGTTAGAGAATCTCTCTAAGGCTCACAAGGCTTTGGAGAGTGAGCTCTCCACCCTCAAAGAGTCGTATGAACAACTTCAAGCTCAACCATCTAAAATTGATGTTCCTAGCTCCTCTACTCCTATTACTTGTGATCATGCAAATATTATTGAGGAAAATGCTAGGTTGAAAGTTAACCTTGCTAATGCCATCTCCCGTGGTAAGAGACCGTTTGTCCCTTCCAAGGAGGGGAGAGGTGGTGTTGGTTTCGTTGAGAAGGAGAAGAAGGAGTCCTTCATGAAAGATGCTAGGGCACCTCAAGCAAAGAAGGCCAACATCCCTAGTGCTCCTCAAGCTAAGAAGGCCAACATCCCTAGTGCCCCTCAAGCAAAAAGGGTCAACATTGCTAGTGGTAGTGCCACAAGGGGCAAAACTACTAGTGATGACTTTGCGGGAAAGACTAACCCCTATTACATTATCTTTGTTGATTATTATGGGGATGTCTATGCTAAGTTTGTTGGTCCTAGAAATGTGCCTATTTACCGCTCTATTTGGGTTCCTAAGACCCTTGTTGCTAACAAAAGAGGACCCATTGAAAAATGGGGACCTAAATCAAAGCAATGATTCCTTGTAGGACTATGCTTCCGGCGGGTCAAAATGGGTGCTTGATAGTGGATGCACTAAACATATGACCGGAAGCAAAGAGATCATGACGGAGTTGAGAACAAGCATAAATGGAGGAACCGTCACATTTGGAGACCGATCAAAATCTAAGGTAACGGGTTTAGGCAAGGTGGTGGTTGCTAAGGATGTCACCTTAGTAAATGTCATGCTTGTTGAAAGCCTTGGTTACAATTTACTTTCCGTTCATGCTCTTAATAAGATGGGTTTTGCCGTCTTTATTGATGTTGATATTGTGGTCATCTTGTGGAGCAAGACTCTAAAGGTCGCTTTCGTTGGGTACGTCGAGGATGATTTGTTTGTGGTTGACTTTTCCGGGAAAACCACTACAAATTCGATGTGCCTCTTCGGAAAGGCCGACAAGGGTTGGTTGTGGCATCGCCGACTAGCCCATGTCAACATGAGAACTTTGCAAAGTCTCCACAAGGGTGGCCACATACTCGGACTAAAGAAGATGTCTCTTTTGCCAAGGATCGTGTTTGTAGGGCATGTGTTGAAGGCAAGATGCATGATTCTTCTCACCCTAGCAAGACAATCATTTCATCCAAGAGGATCTTGGAGCTTCTCCATGTTGATCTTTTTGGTGCCGTTCCCGAAGCAAGTCTTGGTGGGAAGAAGTATTGCTTGGTGATTGTCGATGATTATTCAAGATTCACTTGGGTTTATTTCTTCAAGTTGAAGAGTGAGACCCAACAAACCTTCATCGACTTCTCCACCGAAATGCAACGTCAACACAATGTCCCCATATTGGCTATTAGGAGTGATAATGGCTCCGAGTTCAAGAACTACACCCTCAATGAGTTTCTTAGTGAAGAGGGTATTCGTCATCAATATTCCGCCGCATATACCCCTCAACAAAATGGTGTAGCCGAGAGGAAGAACCGGACTCTTATGGATATGGCAAGGTCCATGCTTGCGGAGTTTAAGACTCCGCTAAGCTTTTGGGCGGAGGCTATATCCACGGCATGTCACTCATCCAACCGGCTCTACTTCCGCAAAGGTTTGAACAAGACTCCGTATGAAATTCTCACCGGCAACAAGCCTAACATCTCCTACTTCCGTGTCTTCGGTTGTAAGTGTTTCTATTTGATCAAAGGTTGTCGCCTTAACTAAATTCGAATCTAAATCTCTAGAGGGTATATTTGTTGGTTACGGTGCCGAATCCCACACTTATAGAATCTATGATAAAGCTCACACGGCGCATCATAAAATCTTGTAGTGTGGTGTTCGAAGAGAATGACGGCTCCCAAGTGGCGCAATTTCATGTTTCCGATGTAGATGATGAAATACCTCAAGAAGCCATAAGAAGAATGGGTGTGGGATTTTTCCGCCCCGTTGAGGAACCCCTTGTGGTGGATCGAGAAGGACAATGCTCTACTCAAGTGGAGCCTTCATCTACACAAGAAACCGTTGCCCAAGAAGAGCAAGTTGCACCAACCCAAGAACAAGTTGAAGACCCTCAACCCGTTGATCAAGTTGCTATGCAAGAGTCAAACTCTCCATCTCATGACGCTAGCCAAGATCAAGACCTTGCTCAACCATCTTCTTCAAATGTTGAAGCCGAGCCCAGTGATGATCAAGGTCAACCTACCGGTCAAGACGGGGACTCAAATGATCAAGATGATCAAGTGATACCTCCAAGATGCAATGAGGATATCGAAGCCCGTCGTCAAGCTCGAGTTGCAAGAACCATGGAACTTCGTGAACATTTCCTTGATAAGGTTATTGGTGATGTGAGAGGCAAGGTGTCCACCCGGAGGCAATTGGCAAATTTTAGTGATCATCAAGCTCATATTGCCATGTTTGAACCAAAGAAGGTTGCCGAAGCTCTTGAAGATCCGGCTTGGTTGCTAGCAATGCATGAAGAACTCAACAATTTCGAGCGCAACAAAGTTTGGAAGTTAGTTGAGAAGCCAAAGGAGTGCCGCAATGTTATAGGCACAAAGTGGATTTTCAAGAACAAGCAAGATGAGCATGGCATGGTGGTGAGGAACAAGGCTCGTTTGGTGGCTCAAGGGTACTCTCAAGTTGAAGGCATTGATTTTGGAGAGACCTATGCTCCCGTGGCTCGTCTTGAGTCCATCCGTATCCTCCTTGCTTATGCTTCTTGCTATAACTTCAAATTGCAACAAATGGATGTTAAAAGTGCTTTTCTTAATGGTCCTTTGAAAGAGTTGGTATTCGTTAAGCAACCCCCGGGATTTGAGGACCCCAACTTCCCTAACCATGTCTACAAGCTCGATAAGGCGCTCTATGGACTTAAGCAAGCACCACGTGCGTGGTATGAGCACCTTAGAGAGTTATTGTTAGACCGTGGGTTTGAAGTTGGGCAAATCGATCCCACTCTTTTTACTAAGAGGGTTAAAGGGGAGCTTTTCGTATGCCAACTATATGTTGATGATATTATCTTTGGCTCATCTAACAAAGCTTTTAATGATGAATTTGCAAAGCTTATGACCGATAGGTTTGAGATGTCTATGATGGGTGAGTTGAAGTTCTTCCTTGGATTTGAGATCAAGCAATTGAGAGGAGGGACTTTTATTAGCCAAGCAAAGTATATCCAAGACATGCTCAAGAGGTTCAATATGGTGGATGCTAAGGAGAAGAAGACTCCTATGGATACCAAGTGCCATCTACAACTTAACCCAAAGGGTATAGATGTGGATCAAAAGCTCTACCGCTCCATGATAGGTTCGTTGCTTTACCTTTGTGCATCTAGACCCGATATTGTGTTGAGTGTAGGTGTGTGTGCAAGGTATCAAGCGGCTCCTAAAGAAAGCCACATGTTGGCGGTCAAGAGAATCCTACGATATTTAATTCATACCCCAAGGTTTGGTTTGTGGTATCCAAGGGATTCATCTTTCACTCTTCGGGGTTTCACGGATTCGGATTGGGTCGGTGATCAAGATGATAGGAAATCAACTTCCGGGGCTTGCCAATTTCTTGGTGGGTCTTTGGTGAGTTGGTCTTCTAAGAAGCAAAATTGCATTTCCCTCTCCACCGCCGAAGCCGAGTATGTTGCCGCCGCAAGTGCATGCACTCAATTGTTATGGATGAGGCAAACGTTGAAGGAGTACGGTGTCACTTGTGACAAAGTGCCTCTTTTGTGTGACAATGAGAGTGCTATCAAGATCGCCTACAACCCGGTGCAACATTCAAGAACCAAGCACATTGAGATTCGTCATCATTTCATTCGAGATCATGTTGCCCGTGGAGACATTGAGCTTGCTTATGTGCCAACCAAGGACCAACTTGCCGATATATTCACGAAGCCACTTGATGAAGCAAGATTCACTTATTTGAGGAATGAACTAAATATCGTGGATTCGAGGAGCTTGACTTGACCATCTTGCATACACACCTATAGTTTCAACTTCTATCTTGGTTTAGGTGTAGGCATGGACATAGGGGGAGTGTTGCCCTAACTATTGGGCTCTCCCTCCCCCCATTATGCCTAGATTAATGCATTCATTGTTCTACTCTATATTCAATTCATGAATTGTGAGCTTAAATGATGAGTTGTGAGTGAGAACCCAAGATACATCTTCGCGGTGTCTCACTCCTTTATACTCATATATGGTGGCTTCGGCCACCGACCTCCTCATGTGAGGAGTTGGATCTTAGTTGGTGTTCATTTGGAGTTTTTAGACCTATAAGTGTCACTATGTGTGGGCTATGGAAAATCACTCATGCTTGGCCTTTCACCTTTGCATCTTGCAAACATGAGTGTCGTACCATATTAAGACAGGTTGAGATCTTATCCTAAGCCCCAACGTATCCCTGAACCATTGCTTTCAATCACTCGTGTCCAGTTTTTGTGTGTGGCAGTTTTATCTTGGACATCTCTGGCGGCAGGCCGGAAATTCCGCCCTTAGGGGCCGGAATTTCCGGTCTAAGTGACCGGGCTCCTTTTAACGGGGCCGCGGGGTGAACTGACTCTCACGAGCAGTTCTTCCACCTCCCGCGCCCCTTCTTTCTCTCTCCGCCCGGGAGCCCTTGCCATTGGACGATCTCCACCGGGCCGCCTCCGCCCCGGATTCCGCCGGTTTTTGGCCGGATTCGCATCTCCTCGTCGAGGGGATTCTTCTCCTCCGCTTGCTTTTCGCCATGGACGCCGGTAACTACCTCTATTTTTGAATCTAGGACGAACTCAAACTTCGTTTAACCTAGTCGATTTAGATGGTATTTGCTAGTTTCCTTCGGTTGAATTGCTCCATTAGGCTAGTTCTCTCCTTGCCTAGTAGTGATTTGAAAGTAGTGCGGATTTTCGCTCAGATTCAACGGAATTTCCGCCCGCTGCACAAGACCGGAACTTCCGGTGTGCAGCGGCCGGAACTTCCGGCCGGCCGGAATTTCCGCCCCTTCTGGGCCGGAATTTCCGGTGTGAACCTGAACCAAAATTATTACTTTCTTCTCACTGCTATGTCCTTTTTAGCCGCCGGACACGAGTGCTTATCTATGCTTTCCCGTCTGTCTATTCCTTTTCTTGCAGGTGGTTCCTCCTCTCGTCGTCGCTTCAAGCGTGCGGCCTCTCGCCCTCCTCGTGGCACTCCTCGCCCTGAAGACATCGAGTTCGATTCTGAGTCTGACCAGGAGACTTTGGCTGCTCACCGCTCTCAGCTTGAAAGGGAACGCAAGAAGAAGAAAGCTGTGCAAGTTACTCTCAGTGAGATGACTAGGTCTGAGTTCATTCAATGGCGCAAGACGGATTTCTATGCAGAGCCTCGAGATTTGGAGATAGACAATTGCTTCTGGTGCCATGAGCAGGAGATTCTCTTCAATGAAGTATATATGGCCATGTCAGAAAAGAAAAGGGTTTGCCCGATGAAGGCTATTGACTTTGATCACCTTATGAAGAAGGAAGATTACTTTGGGACTGCTATTCGTGTTGTGGACTGCTTGGGGTTGAGGCGTCTGATGGATACAGAATGCAACTACAATGTTACCATGATTCAGCAATTCTTTGCGACGGTTGTGTTTGACAAGGACATAAACATTGGGATGACTTGGATGTCAGACACTCATATGCTTACCTCCAACTTCAGAGAGTTTGCTGCTATTCTTGGCTACCGGTTTTCTGGCTCCATGCTCGATGAGGGGACTCGCATGCATATCGTTGGGTCCTCTTATGACAAGGCTCAACTGAAGGATCTTTATAGTGATGAGAGCAAGGTTGGCACCACCCACGGGCTCCTTCCTCTCTATGACATTCTCTTGCGCATGTTCCGGGAGTCCATTGCTCCAAGTGCAGGTAACAATGATGCTATTCGTGGAGGGCTGGTGAATCTTCTTCACTTTGCTCATGAGACAGCTACTCAGGGTACCCTTCGCCCCAATGCGAACCCTGTGGATGTTATGGACTATATCTTCCACGAGATGTATGACTCTGTGATCAACAAGAAGGTGCCTCCATATGCTCCTTATGTCATGATGCTCATCAAGGCCAAGTACCCGTTTTCTGATGATGTTACCGACCCAGATGTGGAGCTTACTTGTGAATCTCATGGGAGGGTCAAGATGAACCGGAAGTCTGCTCATCTCACTCGTGGTGCCTCTTCAGCCCGTCGTGCTCCCCCCGCGCCTCGTGTTCCTCCTAGTGCTCCTGAGAGCTCATCTTCTGCGGGTGGGGCTCGCCCTAAACGTTCTTGGATCAAGCGTGCTATTGAGAAGGTCTTGTGTATGAATGTGGCCATCCACAAGGAGAATTATCATGCTTACGCCGAACGCCGTACCATCTTGGAGAATCAGCAGCAGATTATGGCTCAGCTTCAGATGCCACCTCAGCCGGCGATTCCGCCCCTTGTTCGCTACAAGAACTGGAACAGCAAGTTTGTGGAGTGGTCTGTTGATGTGCCTGAGGATGAAGATAGTGAGGAGGAGGAGGGGTCCGAGGCCACGGCTTCAGAGTGACCTTTCTGGGACGTTTGTAGCTTCGCTCTTTTCCCTTTTTGGTATCTTGATGCCAAAGGGGGAGAAGTAGTTCTTAGGCTTCGGGCATTTGCATGGGTTGGGCACAAGCTTCTCTTCGTCTTATTTGCCTCTTCTAAGCTTGTGCCTATGTATCTTTCTTTTTCATAGTGGAACTTTGTGATGTGTGGTGTAAGACATGCAAACCGTTGTGATCTACTTCATGTTATATCTTTTATTGTGTTATGTATGCTCCTATCTAGGGGGAGCTCCCGTCGAGGGGGAGCCCCATTTATTCCTGTGTGTGTGTTGTCATCAATCACCAAAAAGGGGGAGATTGAAAGAACATCTCTTAGTTTTGGTGATTTAATGACAACACATATTATGGGCTAATCATATTTGGTTAAGTGTGTTGACAGGTTTTTTAGGTGGTTAGACCCAGTTGGTGAAAAGATCGAAGTTATGATCCTCGTCAAAGAAGGAGGATAGGGTTTCTGTTGTTTCAAGACCGGAAGTTCCGGCCTCTGGGCGGAATTTCCGGTGGGCGGAAATTCCGGCCTAAGGGCGGAAGTTCCGGCCCCATAGCGAAATCGACCAAGTCACCTTGGGATCCCTCTATGGAGGGGTCCCGGAACTTCTCCCCGGAAGATCCCCCGGAAATTTCCGGTGGGGCGGAAATTCCGGCCCCCAGGCCGGAAGTTCCGGCCCGTGGAAATTTCGGGTGGAAAAACGACTAAGTCATATTTGGGATCCCTCTCTGGAGGGGTCCCGGAACTTCCCTCCGGAAGTTCCCCCGGAAATTTCCGGTGGGGCGGAAATTCCGGCCTCAAGGCCGGAAGTTCCGGCCCGTGGAAATTTCGGGCGGAAATATGGCTAAGTCATTTTTGGGATCCCTCTCTGGAGGGGTCCCGGAACTTTTATCCGGAAGTTCCCCCCGGAAATTTCCGGTGGGGCGGAAATTCCGGCCTCAAGGCCGGAAGTTCCGGCCCCCTGGAAATTTCCGTGGGATTTCGACTAAGTCTTTTCGGGGAACCCTCTCTGGAGGGGTCCCGGAGGTTGTGGGCGGAAGTTCTCTCCGGAGATTTCCGGCCCACCGGAAATTCCGGTCTACCGACCGGAAGTTCCGGCCCTTGGCCGGAACTTCCGGCCCTTTAACCCGGAATTTCCGGCCTCCCGAATCCTGCAACGGCTAGAAATCCTGGAGGGGTATAAATACCCCTCCACCTACCTCCAGCTCTTCAGCTCTTGCACCCTCTCTCTTCATTAAAAGCAAAAGCTCATAATTGCAAGATCTCTCAACTCCTCCAACCAAAAGCTTTGATTCTTGGAGGATTGAAGGAGGAGGACCCGATCTACATCTTCACCAAGCCGTTTTTCATTTCCCACTCATTCACTTGAGGGATTTCTCTTCTAGGGTTAGCTTTGTGTTACCCTAGATTCTTGTGCTCACTTGTTGTTGTAATTGTAACAGAGTGTTGATTTGGGAGCCCCCAATTAAGTTGTGGGTGTGTGCCCCAAGAACGTTGTAAGGGCTCCGGATTCCGCCTTGAAGGTCTCCGATAGTGGAAGGTGAACTAGGCCTTTGTGGCGAGGTTCATCGGAGAATAGGGTGAGGCCTTTGTGGCGTTGAGTAGGCCTTCGTGGCGATCTCACACCCCTCCAACGAGACGTACTCCCTTAACAAGGAGGAACTCGGGAATACATCCTTGTCTCCGCGTGCTTCCATTTCGGTTATCTCTTTCCTCCCTTATCTCCCTATTGTGTTTGTTGCTTAGTTGTTTTTGTCCTTGTCATATAGATAAATTCACCGTAGTTGCATATCTAGAGAATTTATCTTTTATGTCAAGCCTAAATTGAAAAAGAAATAAAAATTGGGTAGCACCTATTCACCCCCCCTCTAGGTGCTCATACGATCCCCTTTCAGGTGTGACCCGCTTCACACACCGCACTTACCCCCCTCGAAGGTTCTGCTCTTCCAGGTGGAAACTCCCATTCCGGATGGAACCGATGAAATCATGTGATAACGTGTGCCCAAATTGGGTTCCTTATGTTCACATGGCCCACCCTAACACAACAAAGTATAAAAGTCCTCGGAGCTACCCCCTTTCGATGCCCGTGGAAGGGGTAGACAACACGGGTGACTTCCGGTCAAATCTGGGGTGGGGTTCGACGGAGGAGGGGGTTTCGGGGTGTCGGAACCACACCAAAACCTAGGTGGTGTCATATAACATGCATTAGAGTGTGGTGACAGGTTGTTAGAGACATCTTGAGACTCCGAGGTGTGACCCGCTTCACACACCGCATAAAATAACAGTTTGAGTCTTCCGGAACCCGCATAAAATAACGTTTGAACTAACTATAATGGTTCAGTAGATATATTGTTTTTGTATAACAGTGCAACATAAATTAGGTTATCTGTTGTTTAGCGAATGTCTGCGTGCCCATTTTAACCACTAATTACACTATTGAATTCTAGGAAAAGGTGGTTCAGAAAATACAAAAACAACTTCAGAAGGAAACAAAAATGCCACGAGAAAGAGGAACAACATCTAATAAAATAACAGAAGAAAATGCAAGAAGAGGCACTGAGAGAACAGAAGAGCTGTGAAAAAGAAGATGCTGAAGTGAAGAAACGATATAAAAGGCAGGAAGAAGAAACACTAAAAGAACAGAAGCGCCGTGAAAAGGAAGAAGCTGAAACGAGGAAACAACAAAAGAGGCGGAAGCTGGGAAAGACCAGAAGCCTCTTGAGAAGGAAGCTGAGAAAGAACAGAAGCCTCTTGAGAAATGAAGACACTTGCCACAACTCAAGTCAAGAGAATGAATCAGATAAACTAGGAAATGATGTTGATATGCTTCCAGCGAGCGAGATGTCATGTCATCTCACCAATAGTAATAATACTCTGCGAACTAGATTGATAAAGAGAAAGCTGCTGCGTCGGAACCCCACCAAAAGCTAGGGGGTGCCATATCACATGTGTACAAGTGTGTTTTGGATGACATATCAATATATCTTTGTGACCCGCTTAACACACCGCACTTACCCCCCCCCCCCCCCGCGAAGGTTCTGCTCTTCCAGGTGGAAACTCCCATTCTGGATGGAATCATGTGATAACTTGTGCCCAAATTGGGTTCCTTATGTTCACATGGCCCACCCTAACACAACAAAGTATAAAAGTCCTCGGAGCTACCCCCTTTCGACGCCCGTGGAAGGGGTAGACGACACGGGTGACTTCCGGTCGAATCTGGGGTGGGGTTCGACGGAGGAGGGGGGTTCGGGGTGTCGGTTCGGCACCAAAACCTAGGTGGTGTCATATAACATGCATTAGAGTGTGGTGGCAGGTTGTTAGAGACATCTTGAGACTCCGAGGTGTGACCCGCTTCACACACCGCACTTACCCCCCTCGAAGGTTCTGCTCTTCCAGGTGGAAACTCCCATTCCGGATGGAACCGATGAAATCATGTGATAACGTGTGCCCAAATTGGGTTCCTTATGTTCACATGGCCCACCCTAACACAACAAAGTATAAAAGTCCTCGGAGCTACCCCCTTTCGATGCCTGTGGAAGGAGTAGACAACACGGGTGACTTCCGGTCAAATCTGGGGTGGGGTTCGACGGAGGAGGGGGGTTCGGGGTGTCGGAACCACACCAAAACCTAGGTGGTGTCATATAACATGCATTAGAGTATGGTGACAGGTTGTTAGAGACATCTTGAGACTCCGAGATATGAACCGCTTCACACACCGCATAAAATAACGGTTTGAGTCTTCTGGAACCCGCATAAAATAACATTTGAACTAACTATAATGGTTCGGTAGAAATATTGTTTTTGTATAACATTCCAACATAAATTAGGTTATCTATTGTTTAGCGAATGTCTACATGCCCATTTTATCCACTGATTACACTACTGAATTCTAGGAAAAGGTGGTTCCGAAAATACAAAAACAACTTCAAAAGGAAACAAAAACGCCAGGAGAAAGAGGAACAACATCTAATGAAACAACAGAAGAAAATGCAAGAATAGGCACTGAGAGAACATAAGAGATGTGAAAAAGAAGATGCTGAGGCAAAGAAACGACATAAAAGGCAGGAAGAATAAACTCTAAAAGAACAGAAGCGTCGTGAAAAGGAAGAAGCTGAAACGAGGAAACAACAAAAGAGGCGGAAGCTGAGAAAGAACAGAAGCCTCTTGAGAAGGAAGCTGAGAAAGAACAGAAGCCTCTTGAGAAATGAAGATACTTTCCACAACTCAAGTCAAGAGAATGAATCAGATAAACTAGTAAATGATGTTGATATGCTTCCAGCGAGCGAGATGTCATGTCATCTCACCAATAGTAATAATACTCTGCGAACTAGATTGATAAAGAGAAAGCTGCTGCGTCGGAAGCCCACCAAAACCTAGGGGTGCCATATCAAATGTGTACAAGTGTGTTTTGGGTGACATATCAATATCTCTTTGTGACCCGCTTCACATACCGCACTTACCCCCCCTCAAAGGTTCTGCTCTTCTAGGTGGAAACTCCTATTCCGGATGGAACCGATGGAATCATGTGATAACTTGTACCCAAATTGGGTTCCTTATGTTCACATGGCCCACCCTAACACAACAAAGTATAAAAGTCCTCGGAGCTACCCCCTTTCGACGCCCGTGGAAGGGGTAGACGACACGGGTGACTTCCGGTCGAATCTGGGGTGGGGTTCGACGGAGGAGGGGGGTTCGGGGTGTCGGAACCACACCAAAACCTAGGTGGTGTCATATAACATGCATTAGAGTGTGGTGGCAGGTTGTTAGAGACATCTTGAGACTCCGAGGTGTGACCCGCTTCACACACCACACTTACCCTCCTCGAAGGTTCTGCTCTTCCAGGTGGAAACTCCCATTTCGGATGGAACCGATGAAATCATGTGATAACGTGTGCCCAAATTGGGTTCCTTATGTTCACATGGCCCACCATAACACAACAAAGTATAAAAGTCCTCGGCGCTACCCCCTTTCGACGCCCGTGGAAGGGGTAGACGACACGGGTGACTTCCGGTCGAATCTGGGGTGGGGTTCGACGGAGGAGGGGGGTTCGGGGTGTCAGAACCACACCAAAACCTAGGTGGTGTCATATAACATGCATTAGAGTGTGGTGGCAGGTTGTTAGAGACATCTTGAGACTCCGAGGTGTGACCCGCTTCACACACCACACTTACCCCCCTCGAAGGTTCTGCTCTTCCAGGTGGAAACTCCCATTCCGGATGGAACCGATGAAATCATGTGATAACGTGTGCCCAAATTGGGTTCCTTATGTTCACATGGCCCACCCTAACACAACAAAGTATAAAAGTACTCGGAGCTACCCCCTTTCGACGCCCGTGGAAGGGGTAGACGACACGGGTGACTTCCAGTCAAATCTGGGGTGGGGTTCGACGGAGGAGGGGGGTTCGGGGTGTCGGAACCACACCAAAACCTAGGTTTAAAATACATGAATTATTAAAATACATGAATTATTTAAGTAATTGTTAAGATACATGAATTATTAAAATACATAAATTATTAAAATACAAGAATTATTTAAAAAACATGAATTATTAAAATACATGAATTATATAATTTGCATGACAGTGTTGTGGCAGGTTTTAAATATAATTAATAAAATATGAAAAATATGAATTAACAAATTTATTTTAAAGATTTTTTATCTTTTTGCCGAGTATAGATCTCGGCGAAGAAGCCATCTCGGCGAAGGTTTGGCGGGGACTTAGGAAAAATTTGGCCCAATCGAGCTGAAAAATCCCCAAATCCCATGCGCGAACCCCTGCCTCCGGTCTCTCTCCCGACCCCAGCCCCCGCCGCCGCACGCCACCACCCGCTGCCCCTCTGCCTCCGGTCACCGCCCTCCCCCTTCGCCGTCGCACCCGCACCACCCTCCTGCTCCGCTCTCCCTCCTTCTCCCCGGTTCGCCGTCGCCCCGTCCGCCGCCGGCCGCCACCACCCGCGCCGGCTAGGGTTCGCCGTCGCCCCGTCCGCCGCCGCCCGCCACCACCCTCCTGCTCCGCTCTTCCTCCTTCTCCCGGTTAGCTGTCGCCCCGTCCGCCGCCGCCCGCCACCACCCGCTGCCCTCTGCCTCCGGTCACCGCCCTCCCCCTTCGCCACCGCCCGCCCCGGCCGCCGCCCCGGTCGCCGCCGCCCCGTTCGCCACCACCCGCCCCGGCCGCCGCCCTGTTCGCCGTCGCCCGCGCCGCCGCCCGCCACCACCCGATCGATCTAGGTAATTAGTTTTAATTTTTTTCTTGCTTTGTGTACTCATTTGTTAGTTGCTAGGTGTAGTTAGCTGCTGGTCAGGGTTACTTGCTAGGTAGTTAGCTGCTGGTTAGGGTTAGTTGCTAGGTAGTTAGCTGCTGGTTAGGGTTAGTTGCTAGGTAGTTAGCTGCTGGTTAGGGTTAGTTGCTAGGTAGTTAGCTGCTGGTTAGGGTTAGTTGCTTAGTTAGCTTAGTAGTTTAGCTGTTTAGGGTTAGTTTAGTTGCTTAGTTAGCTTAGTAGTTTAGCTGTTTAGGGTTAGGTTCTTAGTTAGCTACTGGTTAGGGTTAGTTGCTTAGTTAGCTTAGTAGTATAGTAGTTGTTGTTTAGGGTTAGTTGCTTAGTTAGCTTAGTAGTTTAGCTGTTTAGGGTTAGTTAGCTTAGTAAATTTTTTTCCTTGCTTTGTGCACTCATTTGTTAATTCATTTCTGCAGGATATGCAGCGAGGTTGACGACGGGAGAGTCGTTGTAGGGCAGGGCTCAGGCAGGAGCTACTTCCCCTGTCTTTTCGCCGGTCACGCTTCGAGGGTAATGACGCTCTTCCGCTCCTCGTGCAAGGTTGCATTATTTCGTAGCTCACCAAACTAATCGCGTAACCCTAGGTGTCTCCCGTTCGGAAGGGTTATAGTTATAAATATGAAACTCTTTATATGTATTTATGTATACACCTTGTCAAGGGTATATGTTTATATATAAATAGATGTTTGTATATATTTATGTATGCGCCCTGTCAAGGGTATACATTTATATACAAAGAGATATATCATTTATAACCGTGGCCGTTTCGAATTGTCCACGTTTTTGGACAGCTCGAGTATGTGTAGCTTGTGTTCGTTTCCCATGTTCTACTCCTATCCGAGACAGAATTTCGGTGGCACCTCCCATGTTGTTCTCTGGATACACATCCTCTCGACCTTTGTCGAGACGTGTATTTGGAGAACAGCGGGGAGGTGCTGCCGAAATTCTTTCTTGGATAGGAGTAGGACAGGGAAACGAACACAAGCTACACATACTCGAGTGGGATTAGGACCTATCTTTACCTAGTAGATATAGGAAAATCTATAGTTTTGTAAATAGTTAATTTTATGATGCATGAATCTCTTTGTTAAATAAAACATATTGTATATATGTCTGCATTAATCAGTGTGGATATGGAGGATCGTGAGTGGATGTACAGCGGTCGATCTAGTGCGAGTTAAATCACTCTGGAGTGGATTAGTAAGACTGAAGAGTTCCTGGAGATTGCATTTGCTAAAGACCATGGGGTAGCTGGAACTTGGTGCCCGTGCAGCCGTTGCAAAAACCAGCGAAATCAAACAAAGGACGACATGGGTTTACACCTTAGCAAGTATGGGTTTATGCCAGGCTATCATCATTGGACCTTGCATGGCGAGCGTGCACCTCGGAGAAAGAAGGCGCGACAGCGCACCGAGGAGGCATCAACAGCTTTTGATACTGGGGCTGATAGAATGCTAGATCAATTCGCTAATGCACGTGCACCTGAAATTCCAGCCGAAGATGCAGAGGGGGAGATGGACAAGAGCACGAAGGAGTTCTATGATACTTTGTTTGCCTCACAGAAAACCCTCCACGCCCATACAAGGGTTTCTCAACTTGATTCCATAAGTTGCCTAATGGCTGTCAAGTGTCAGTATAACGTATGCATTAATGCCTTTGATGCATTCCTGCATGTTATTGCCTCCTTTCTACCAGAGGGACACCTTCTGCCAAAGAACATGTACGAGTCAAAGAAAATCCTCGGTTGACTTAAGATTTCATATGAGCCGATAGATGCTTGTCCAAAGGGTAGCATGTTATTTAGAAAAGAACACATCGCTGAAAAATACTGTCTCAAGTGCAATTCCTCTAGGTATATTGAGGTCGACAGCGGTGATGGTCAGAAGACACAGCTCAAAGGGGCCAAAAAGATCCTTTGGTATCTTCCATTCTTGCCAAGGATCCAACAACTTTTTATGACCGAGGAATCCGCCCAACAAATGAGATGGCCGGTAGATGGGAAGAGGTATCGTCCTGAGAAGATGGTACATCCGTCTGATGGTGAGGCATGGAAGAAGTTCGTTGTTAAGCATCCCAAAGCGGGCTTAAACAGGAGTGTAGCAGTTGCCTTATCAATAGATGGGTTCAACCCATATGGTATGTCTGCTTGCACATATAGCTGTTGGCCGATGTTTGTCATTCCGATGAATCTCCCCCCTGGCGTGTGCATGCAACGACAAAACATGTTCTTGTCGCTGATAATTCCAGGGCCTGAATATCCGGGGAAGAACATGAGTGTGTACGTGGATCCACTGGTGGATGATTTGTATCTTGCCTGGGAAGAAGGGGTACGGACGTACGACGCTGTAGCAAAGAAGCATTTCACTATGTACGTTTGGTACCACACATCCCTGCATGACTTACCGGCACATGCGATATTCTGCGAATGGTGTACGCACGGTAAGTGGCCTTGCCCAGGGTGTATGCAGGCTATGACTTTCGTTTGGCTGACGAAGGGTGGCAAGTATTCTTGTTTTGATAAGCATCGACAGTTCCTTAGACCTGGTCATAGATTCAAGAGAGATGCAAAGAAGTTCCTGAAAGGTGTAGTTGTCGATGCTCATGTACCAGTTCCTAAAATAGATGGTGTCGCCATTAAAGGCTCAGCTAGATGCTCTTGTGCCCAATGCAGATGGGACTGGATTTGTGGGTTATGGAGACACACACCAATGGACACACATTCCATGCTTCTAGAAGCTCCCATACTTTCAGGATCTTATCCTTCCTCATAACATTGATGTAATGCACACTGAAAAGAATATCGCCGAGGCCCTTTGGTCCACACTAATGGACCTCAAGAAGTCAAAGGATAACGTCAAGGCTAGAGTCGATCAGGAGAAGCTATGTGATAGGCCACATATGAATATGGACCCTCCCGGCATAGTCCGAAGAGGATGGTATAAGCCAAAGGCCCGTTTCACTCCAACAAGGGCCCAAAGGAAAGAAATTCTCCAGTGGGTCCTGGACTACCTATTCTTCCTTGATGGGTACGCAACTAATATAATGAGGGGAGTGAATTTGTCTGGGCTGCGGATAGGTGGGCTCAAGAGTCATGACTATCATGTATGGATCGAGCGGATAATGCCGGTCATGTTTCGAGGCTATATCGATGAGGAAATTTGGCTAGTCTTGGCAAAGTTGAGCTATTTCTTCCACCGGCTTTGTGCTAAAGAATTAGATGTCGCCGTGGTAAAAGAGTTGGAGGCACAGACACCTGAGTTGCTCTGCGAGCTAGAGGCTATCTTTCCACCAGGCATGTTTAATCCCATGCAACATTTGTTGTTGCATCTCCCGACCGAGGCAAGATTGGGGGGGGGGGGCTGTGCAGACCCGTTGGATGTTTGCAACTGAGAGAGAGCAGAAGGTCCTTCGAAAGAAAAGCACGAACAAATGCAAAATCGAAGCATCCATAGCTGAGGCAACACTAAACGAGGAGGTGTCAAACTTCGCCACGAAGTTATATAGTGACGCTCTTACCACTGTTCATAATCCAGTGCCTCGTTTGAATATCGCCAACCCAGAAGATCTGCCCGAACTTAGCATTTTCATCGGGGCCGGTGGCAAATCAAGTGGCCACAAGAAGAGGAAATTATCATATGATGAGTGGACGAGCATTACATCTTATGTCTTGAAGAACACGACGGAAGTAGAACCTTACATTGAGTAAGTGCTCAGTGTATTGTTCGTCACACTTTCATTTCCTAGTTTGTGGACTAACTCCGTTTCTTGATCGTTGCCATTCATAGCTTATTTGAGAAAGAAACCTGGAAACATCGAAGACCCCTTACCGACAATGACAAGTTGGTCCTTTTTTAAAAGGGGGTGAAGGAGGCGGCGGTTTCATTCCATGGTTCAAAGCTAAAGTATTTCTCTATCTTACACATTGATTTTAGTGCAAGACGTTTCGTCAACACTAATATATCATAAATCTTCCTATTGCACTTGTAGGGAATTTCCGACCCGGAAATGATGCCGGAGTCGAAGAAACTTACCTCATGCACCTATGCCGTCAAGACCTATAATTCTTATGACGTCAATGGGTTCCGCTTCCATACTCAAGAATACGAAAACACTCGGCCAAACCGGAAGACAACAAATACCGGGGTCTTATGCCAAGGCCGAGACGGCCTTGATTACTATGGAATAGTCAAGGAAATAATTGAACTGGATTGTGATTTTGGCAAAAAAAAGAACCTTGTTGTCTTCAAATGCCATTGGTTCAATCCAAGAAGAGTGAGACGAAGACCTGAAATTGGGTTGGTCGAAATTGAGCGAGAATCCGTCTATGCGGGAGATGATGTCTATATCCTAGCACACAAAGCCACCCAAGTTTTTTATCTCCCATACCCATGCAAAACTGTGAAACGTCTACTTGGGTGGGATGTAGTGATCTCGGTGCCACCGCGTAATAAACAACCTACCCCTAACGATGACGACTACCACCACCGCATAAACCCAAACACGTACGAGGGAGATTTTTATCAAGAAGATGGGCTGCCTGGCCAATTGAACATCATCTTGCCTACAATAGATGAGATGGAAGAAGACGACGACGATGGCATTGGAGTCGACGATGGGCAAGAGGACGGTGAGCCGGTTCTCAACCGGAAAGACGTGGAGCTTCTTGAACGGATGCACCTACCCGATGTAGAGGAGCCGAGCGGTCCACCTCCAGGCTACGTAGAAGATTGGTGGTTCAATCGTGATAGCGATGATGATGATGATGCTGGTCCAAGTTATGATCCAAATGATGTAGACAATGGCTTCTGATTGTATGAACCATTTGTATGCCACTTTTAAACTTGTAATATTTGTGATGTAATATTCTTTATGAACCATTTGTATGCCACTTTTGAACTTGTAATATTTTTGATGCAATATTTTCTATGAATCATTTGTATGCCACTTCTTAAGCTTGATTTGTTTTTTGTTGTACTAATATGAGTTTTTGCATGCTTCTTTTAGTTTATTAATATTGCAATTTTTTCTATGAGTTTTATTTAAGCCTATTCATTACTATTGTGTTTTTACTTGTACTAATCAACACATTCTTTGTGATGACAGGTGATTGAGACATGGCAGGGGGGAAGGTGAAGCCGGGCGCCAAGGAAAAGCAGCTCGTGGCGAA
Organism: Puccinellia tenuiflora; assembly: GCA_012064385.1. Taxonomy (NCBI): domain Eukaryota; kingdom Viridiplantae; phylum Streptophyta; class Magnoliopsida; order Poales; family Poaceae; genus Puccinellia; species Puccinellia tenuiflora. The sequence continues at coordinate 148,432 of QRDG01000981.1, read as the reverse complement.
GAAGAGTGTCGCCAAGGAGAAGCGGCTCGCGGCGAAGAAGCGGGTCGCCAAGGTTGGCACTGTTGCCAATCTATACGCGAAGTCCGCTGATGGGTCTTCCACGCTCATTGGAAGAAAGCGTGACCGGGTGGCTGCGAAGGAGACCAGCACTCGGCGTGGCAGACCTTCGGGATCCACCCAGGCGCCCCGGGGTAATAAGCACCCTCGGGCTCGCTTGAGTAGTCCCGTGCCCTCGGCTTCGTCTTCCGAGTCAGAGGAGGAGGAGGAGCGGCCCATGGAGCCCGAGGTGGAGGAGGAGGAGGAGCACCAGGAGAGTGATTATGACTACCACGACCGGCGCTCGGAGGAGTCAGAGGAGGAGGAGGAGCACCAGGAGAGTGAGGAGGATGAGGATGCCGTGGCGGATGAGGATCTGTTGACAGCTCATCCACTACCGTTGGTCGGCATTCCGTGTGAGCGTAAGCCCTACTTGCGAGGTCCTTCCTCCATGCCAGCTCGTGGGTCAAATGGCGCTCTTGACGTCACAGGAGATATGTAAGTGGTGGTTGAAAATGTTGTTACCTTCCTGTTTAGTTATCTTTTCATCACAAACATTCTGACTTTTGTTTTCGGTATGTGCAGGTCATTCACGTGGGTGGGCCCAAAGTCGAAACGCTTACCTGCAGGCGTCCTTGGCCGTCTTATCAAGCAGCTTTACCCTGGCTTGATCGACCTCAAGAAGGATGGAGTCCCCACTGGTCAAAGGGTGCCTGCTTGGTCTTGGAACCACTAGACGATGGTGCTGGACCCCACCTTCGGCCACCTCGGTGTCGGAGAACAGTCCCAGGAACTGGGTGTGTCTCGAGAAGGATCGAGTAAGGGGCTGAACACAGAATCAAACAACCCTCAACGTGCTCCGGCGACGATGCTCGTCGGACTCACTGCGGGACAGCACTGCAGAGATGGAACGCTCGGTCTTACCCAGGTTCAGGGCCCTCTTATGGAGGTAAAACCCCTACGTCCTGCTTTGGTGTATTGCACTGCTTGGAGAGTTCACAGTACAAGGAGAGCTTGTCGAGCTCGAGGTGGCTAACAATGGTTAACCCTAGAACAGCACTAGAGCTTCAGACCTCAGATCTAGGGCTTGGGCTCAGGAATCTTGGAACCCCTGCTTGAGCGTGCTCCCCCTCCTTTTATAGGCGTCTCGGACCTCTTTCCCCAAATATCTTGGCGGGAAGGGCTACCACATGGCCACGAAGGAGGAGGACAGGTGCACGATAAAGAGGCAGTCCATGGACGCGGTTCATGGCAGGGAGCGACGTCACCAAAGCTGGAAAAGCCACCGGCCAGCCAGGACGGTGGGCTGGCGCTGCTGAGGTGGGAGGTGACCCACGGTGACGTCTCCCTTGGAGCATAGCTGCAGATGGTCCCCTTATCACCAAAATGGCAATCTTGGGGGCTCCTTTGCTTGGTGCATCTTTGTTGACTGCTTTATACATGAGAATGGCAACTGCAGCGTTGCCGTCACTGCGCGCAGACGCGCACGTCACTCTGCAGTGGGCGCAGAGCCCATGTGCGCTCTGCCGCGGAGGCAGAGCTGGCTTCGTGGAGAAGGAAACCCGTGAGGCAAAAGTCCTCGCCGAGCCTTTCGGCTTGGTGAGGTCCCTCGCCGAGGAAAAACCCTCGCGAGGCTTGGAGAGGCTTGGAGAGCCTGATCCTTGGCGAGGCTCGCCAGGCTTGGAGAGCCTGATCCTTGGCGAGGCTCGCCAGGCTTGGAGAGCCTGGTCCTTGGCGAGGCTCGCCAGGCTTGGAGAACCTGATCCTTGGCGAGGTCTTCTGGAGAGTGTAGAGGGTCATGGCAGGCCGGCTAGTGGTACCCTGGTATCCACTACGCCGACAGTAGCCCTCGGGCCCGCGATGGGCACGCTGGAGTCCACTAGACGTAGGCGAAGCGTTGCGGGCCCAAAAACAGCCTGCCTGGCCCGAGACACGCGGGGCGCAACGGCCGCGCCGGTACTTGTTGACGAGGTTGGTCGATGAAGAGACGAAGGCTCCACAGGCTTGGGGAGCACCCTGGAGTCGTTGTGGTGCCTGTGACGTCCACGGCTGGCGAGCCATCGTGCGCAGCTACCCCTCCTCCTGCGGATGAACACCGCGAGGAGAGGGAGGTTGAAGAGGCGGCGACCGAGGCCGCAAAGACGCCAGAGAGGCCTGCCGAGGCCGCGGCGGGAGCGGCCGCAGCAGGAGGGGCTGACGAGCCCGAGGCCGCGGCGGGAGCGGCCGCAGCAGGTGGGGCGCCAAATGCCAGGGGGGCTCCCGCATGAGCCCCCAGGCTCCACCTGAGACCGCCCAAGGTGCCTCGACAACAATCGAGGCCTCTGCGCCCCGTGACGGTGCGGTGGCCTTGATGGACGAAGAAGCTGCTGCGGACAGCGAAGGCACCTCAGGGGCCCGGCTGCTTGAGCTTTCCTGTAGCTAGGTGCGTATAAGGCACAAATTAACTTAGTTTTTCTTGTAATGTCTTGTTGTAAGGACTTGAATTCACTTGCGCGTGCCCCTCGGGAGACTTTTTATTTCCTGTCTCATGTCTTTTTCGCTCTACGTCTTAGGACCCTCTTTTGGTGCTACACCACCGCCGCTTCGGTATGTGAGAGTCAGGGCTCCACAAGGCCGGGGGGTGCGTGAGGCCTCGAGAGGTAAGGGCTCCCGAGGCCCGATGCTCGGGGCTCCCCTTTGACGCGCAAGCAGCCCATGAGGCGTAAGAGAGAAAAAGAAGCTCGAGGGACGAAAACCAGCGAATGGAATTTTAACCAAGTGTTTGGACTTAGCTTGGCGAGGCGCTTTTGCCTTGGGGAGGGTGCTGGTTCCCTGACGAGGCGTTTTTTGCCTTGGAGAGGGTGTTGGTTCCCTGATGAGGCGTTTTTGCCTTGGAGAGGGTGTTGGTTCCCTGATGAGGCGTTTTTCCTCTCGAGGTTGCCTGAGGCTTGTTTCCTGCGCTTGGACAGATAGGCATACCCACAAGCAATACATAGCTAGATAACTCATGCGCGCTCGTAGGTTCCTTCATGTGTGTCTCGCGAGGAGAACAGGCACCAAGGTCCTTGGTGAGTTGACGTGCACGGGAGCTGACCCATGAGTTCAGAGCTCTTTGGGAGTTGACATGCATGAGAGCTGACCCGTGAGTTCAGAGCTCGGATCCCTTGGGTTTGAGGTGCTGCTGGGATGCTCCCGAGGCACAGGCACCATGCTAGCCCCCGCTCGCGAGATACACAGGAGGGATCATACGAGCGAGAATGAAAAGCAATAACATAACAGCTTACCGAAGCAATAACATATGCTGGCGCAGAGCGCAAAGGTTCAAAGTGACCTGAAACATAGGTTCATTACTCTGGCGTGGCCAGAAGTGCAAAATCCGCCATGTCTGGGCATGGGGTTCCGCATGGCGTGGCTGAGACTCTCGCGGCGCGAGGCGACGCATGTAGAGAGAGAGGTCAGAGGGGGCCCCTATGCGGGGGTGGCTTAGAGCCTGCGTTTCACCATGACCGGCATGGGGATCCACCTCGCCAAGGCATGGTGCTTGAAGAAGTCACCTTGCCGAGGCTTGGTGGCTTGGGAGTCTTCTCGAACGGCCCGTGGCAACGTATAGTAGAGAGGGGAGCCCGAATATTTTCCTCGTGGAGGATGTGACCTTGGCCACGACGTTTTTACCGTGGCTGCACGGGGTGGCTGTCACGGAGAGGAAGCCTTGATGTTTTTACCGTGGCTGCACGGGGTGGCTGTCACGGAGAGGAAGCCTTGACGTTTTTACCGTGGCTGCACGGGGTGGCTGTCATGGAGAGGAAGCCTTGACGTTTTTACCATGGCTGCCCGGGGTGGCTGTCATGGAGAGGAAGCCTTGACGTTTTTACCGTGGCTGCACGGGGTGGCTGTCACGGAGAGGAAGCCTTGACGTTTTTTACCGTGGCTGCACGGGGTGGCTGTCACGGAGAGGAAGCCTTGACGTTTTTACCGTGGCTGCACGGGGTGGCTGTCACGGAGAGGAAGCCTTGACGTTTTTACCGTGGCTGCACGGGGTGGCTGTCACGGAGAGGAAGCCTTGACGTTTTTACCGTGGCTGCACGGGTGTGTCTCCAACGAGGACCGGGGCCTCACGAGGGGATCAGCCTCGCGAAGGGCGAAGCCTCGGGAGAAGGCCGGAGCCTAGACGTTTTTACCGTAGCTGCACGGGTGTGTCTCCAACGAGGACCGGGGCCTCGCGAGGGGATCAGCCTCGCAAAGGGTGAAGCCTCGGGAGAAGGCCGAAGCCTAGACGTAGGCGGCGCGACCCCCCGAGCCTCGTGAGGTGGTCAGCCTCGCGAAAGCCCGGGCCCCGGCAAGGGGTGGCGCGATGCTCCCGAGAGGTGGCTCAGCCCCCGAGGGGAGCTCATCGATCCAGCGCTTGCCATTGGCCTTGAGGCGGTTGAAGCTTCTTGACTTGAGGCCCTTGAGCACTTCGACGTTGGCTCGCTCAGCCTGCCCATGCTTCGTGGGTGAGCCATCGAGGCGTAGCAGATTTGGGCGCCGATGCTGCCGCAGCAGGACTTGAAGGCGCCACGCTGATTTCGCCGGGATGGTACGCACAGGTTCCACCTCAGGCCACTTGGCGAAATGTCTATGGCGACGTAGAGGTAGCGGTAGCCCCCGAGCGCTCGCGAGAAAGGTCCCAGAAGGTCCAGCCCCAGACCGCGAACGGCCAGGAGAGCGGGATAGTTTGGAGTCCTTGCGCGGGTTGGTGAATTTGCTTGGCGTGGAGTTGGAGTCCTTGACCGAGGCCCTGGCGAGCCTCGCGAAGCCTGGAGAGCCTCACGAAGCCTGGTGAGTCTCTCGAAGCCTGGAGAGCCTCTCGAAGCCTGGAGAGTCTCGCGAAGCCTGGTGAGTCTCTCGAAGCCTGGAGAGCCTCGCGAAGCCTGGAGAGTCTCGCGAAGCCTGGTGAGTCTCTCGAAGCCTGGAGAGCCTCGCGAAGCCTGGAGAGTCTCGCGAAGCCTGGTGAGTCTCTCGAAGCCTGGAGAGCCTCGCGAAGCCTGGAGAGTCTCGCGAAGCCTGGTGAGTCTCTCGAAGCCTGGAGAGCCTCGCGAAGCCTGGAGAGCCTCGTGAAGCCTGGTTGAGGTCGGTGAAGTCTTTGGTGGCATGGGAATGCCTGCTGTGGTAGGCGCAGAAGGGGCGATCACCTTTCTTCTCGGGGCCCGCGGCTGGAACGGCAGCGCGAGGCTGCTTGGCGTCAGGTTCAGCGTCGGGATTTCTTCTTCTTGGACCCCTCGGCAGGGTCCCTGGCTCGTTCCTGACGAACAAGCGGCCACCGTCAGCCTTGACGTGCGCCATGTCCCCCACGCGCGCTGAGAGAACCAGCGAACGGGACGGGGCAGGAGCGGTGACGCGGGCGGCGCCGACGAGCTCGGAGAGGCGGTTGAGCCGGGCTTCTTGAGCCTCCGGCGTGGGACGGTACTGCCGCAGCTCCTGCGCCATGAGGAGCGCAGTCGCTGGGCTGGGCGCAGGGAGGCCCAGCGAGGAGGCAGCACGGTCCCGCGACGGGTGCAGGGAGGAAGCCTCCTCTTCGCCGAGGTCGTCCTCAACGTGGTCGTCGTGGTCGTCCTCCGGATGCTCAACGCGGGGCTCGGGGTCGACGTGGCGCTCCGGAGCAGCATTCCCACGCGAGCGGCCTGCAGGAGCGGTGGCGGCGCTAGCCGTCCGGCGAGCGAGATGTTCGGCACGAGAGCCGGCCATAGCTGTGTCGAGGATGAAGACGCGCCTCAGCCCCCTACCTGGCGCGCCAAATGTCGGAGAACTGTCCCAGGAACTGGGTGTGTCTCAAGAAGGATCGAGTAAGGGGCTGAACACGGAATCAAACAACCCTCAACGTGCTCTGGCGATGATGCTCGTCGGACTCGCTGCGGGACAGCACTGCAGAGATGGAACGCTCGGTCTTACCCAGGTTCAGGGCCCTCTTGTGGAGGTAAAACCCCTACGTCCTGCTTTGTTGTATTGCACTGCTTGGAGAGTTCACAGTACAAGGAGAGCTTGTCGAGCTCGAGGTGGCTAACAATGGCTAACCCTAGAACAACACTAGAGCTTCAGACCTCAGATCTAGGGCTTGGGCTCAGGAATCTTGGAACCCCTGCTTGAGCGTGCTCCCCCTCCTTTTATAGGCGTCTCGGACCTCTTTCCCCAAATATCTTGGCAGGAAGGGCTACCACATGGCCACGAAGGAGAAGGATAGGTGCACGATAAAGAGGCAGTCCATGGACGCGGTCCATGGCAGGGAGCGGCGTCACCAAAGCTGGAAAAGCCACCGGCCAGCCAGGACGGTGGGCTGGCGCTACTGAGGTGGAGGTGACCCACGGTGACGTCGCCCTTGGAGCATAGCTGCAGATGGTCCCCTTATCACCAAAGTGGCAATCCTGGGGGCTCCTTTGCTTGGTGCATCTTTGTTGACTGCTTTATACATGAGAATGGCAACTGCAGCGTTGCCGTCACTGCGCGCAGACGCGCGCGTCACTCTGCAGCGGGCACAGAGCCCATGTGCGCTCTGCCGCGGAGGCAGAGCTGGCTTCGTGGAGAAGGAAACTCGCGAGGTAAAAGTCCTCGTCGAGCCTTTCGGCTTGGTGAGGTCCCTCGCCGAGGAAAAACCCTCGCGAGGCTTGGAGAGGCTTGGAGAGCCTGATCCTTGGCGAGGCTCACCAGGCTTGGAGAGCCTGATCCTTGGCGAGGCTCGCCAGGCTTGGAGAGCCTGGTCCTTGGCGAGGCTCGCCAGGCCTGGAGAGCCTGATCCTTGGCGAGGCTCGCCAGGCTTGGAGAGCCTGATCCTTGGCGAGGTCTTCTGGAGAGTGTAGAGGGTCGTGGCAGGCCGGCTAGTGGTACCCTGGTATCCACTACGCCGACACTCGGCATGCGGCTGGTCAATGAGTTCTGGGTAAGTAATTATGAGAACTTTACTACTTAATACCAAGAGTTTGGACTTCATCGTGTTAATTCCTTTGTCCTATACTCAATGATTGTAGGATTACTTCACACTCGTCGAAGGTGAAGGTAAAGCGGAGGCGGCTCAAAAGGTGCTGATTAAAATGGCGAAGAAGCTCATCCCCGACCAGCTGTACGAGGCGCGTGTTGGCTGTGTTGTCCAGTTCTATGCCGAGCAGATGCATAGGTCGATCAGCAAAGAGATAGCCAGGCCCATACACCTGTCGAGAGCCCAGTACATGAAGGTAGCCACATATATTTTCCTATTATTCTCCACATGATCGATGAATAATTCTATATTGTGTTAAATAGGTGATTCCTGAGTGGCTAGCCGCCCAGAAGCCTTGCTACAAGAAAATTGTAGACAAGTGGGTGTCGGATGCGTTCAAAAAGCAGCACCAGGTGGCATCGGACCGGCGGAAATTGATAGGCGAGCACGGAGTCCACCGTCAAGGCCCCCTCACACTCGACGGCGTTATTGCAAACAAGGTAATAAATTATATTTGTTCTTTCCATACAAGTTTTTATTTGTGTGCTATTCTTTTTATTTTTCCTTTTGACCTCAATTGTGTGTTTCTTTTTTATGTCAATTAATTGTAGGAGGCAAAGGAGGGCCGGAAATTGACCAAGATGCAAGCATTCGTTGAGACCCGACGGCCAAAGGATCTGGACCCGAGTAAACCCTTGGAAGACCAGTGGATCACCACCACCGCGGGGAAACAGAAGGAGAGCTACTGCTCCAAGTTCAAGGAGATCTACGGTGAGACGTCCGATCCTTTGGCCGCTCCTTTCGACCCCAAGGTTGCTATGTACGCGGGACAAGGTCGGCTGAATGGCCGGCCTTATATTGGCGGTGGTTCCTTCGAGTCTTCGGGGGTTTCGTCACTTCCCGAAATGCGTGCTTGCCGTACGAGCTCAGCGCCCGAGATCGAGCGCCGCCCAAGGGTCGGACTTGGAGCCTTGGCTGCAATGGAGGTATGTATGTTGTTTTTGAACCTTCTTTTCCATTATTCTACATGTTTGCATTGCGATGACCGCTTCTTACATGGTTGCAATCTCGTAGGCCGAACTTGAGAAGGCTAGGAACATCGCAAAGGAGGCTACGGCTGTCGGCACAGTGGAAACCAGGGTACCACGGGCCGGCCTGCCAGGGCCCACAACATTCTTCAGAAGATTTCGCTAAGGACCAGGCTCTCCAAGCCTGGCGAGCCTCGCGAGGGGTTTTTCCCTCGCGAGGGACCTCTCCTCCTCGCCGAGGGTTTTTCCTCGGCGAGGGACCTCTCCTCGAGAGGGCATCTCGGATGCCACCTGCAAATTCTGCTAAGGACCAAGCCGAAGGGCTCGGCGAGGCCTTCGGCCTCGCGAGGGTTCCTTCCTCTCGAAGCTAGCTCTGCCTCCGCGGCAGAGCGCACATGGGCTCTGCACCCTCCGCAGAGTGACGACCGCGCCAGCGCGCGGTGACGGCAGCGCCACAGTTGCCGTTCTTATGTATAAAGGAGTCAACAAAGCTGCACCAAGCAAAGGAGCCCCAAAGATTGCCACTTTGGTGATAAGGGAACCGTCTGCAGCTACCCTCCAAAGGCGACGTCACCGTGGGACACATCCCACCTCAGCGGCACCAGCCCACCGTCTTGGTTGGACGGTGGCTTTTCTAGCTTTGGTGACACCGCCCCTGCCATGGACCACGTCCATGGACTCCACCTTTATTGTGCACCTATCCTCCTCCTTCGTCGCCATGTGGTAACCCTTCCTGCCAAGATATTTGGGGGAAGAGGTCCAAGACACCTATAAAAGGAGGGGGAGCACGCTCGGGCAAAGGGTTCGACTCTTGGTTGGAAGTTCTGAGTTCTAGGGTTAGCCATTGTAGCCACCTTGAGCTCGCCAAGCTCGCTCTGTACTGAAACCTCTCCAAGCAAGTGCAATACACCAGAAGCAGGACGTAGGGGTTTTACCTCACCTAGAGGGCCCTGAACCTGGGTAATACCGTGCGTTCATCTCTACAGTGCTGTCCCACAGCGAGCTCGACGAGCATCGTCGCCGAGGCACGTTGAGGGTTGTTTGATTTCGCGTTCAGCCCCTTACTCGATCCTTGTGAGACACACCCAGTTCCTGGTACAGTTCTCCGACATTTGGCGCGCTAGGTAGGGGGCTGAGGCGCATCTTCAACCTCGACAATGCCATGGTCGGCTCTCGCGCCGAACGCCTCGCTCGCCGGACGGCCAGCGCCGCCACCGCTCCTGCTGGCAACCAGCGCGGCCGCCCGTGCGGAAGTGCTGCTCCGGAGCGCCACGTCGACCCCGAGCCCCGCATCGAGCACCCGGAGGACGACGACAACGACCACGCTGAGGACGACCTCGGCGAAGAGGAGGCTTCCTCCCTGCACCCGTCGCGGGACCGTGCTGCCTCCTCGCTGGGCCGCCCTGCGCCCAGCCCGGCAACTGCGCTTCTCATGGCGCAGGAGCTGCTGCAGTACCGTCCCACGCCGGAGGCCCAGGAAGCCTGGCTCAACCGCCTCTCCAAGCTCGTCGGCGCCGCTCACGTCGCCGCCCCCGTACCATCTCGTTCGCTGGTTCTCTCTGCACACGCAGGGGACGTGGCGCACGGCGCGCCGCATGCTCCTCCTCGTCACCCCGCGCCCGCTCCAGCTCCACCGGTTCCACCGCAACCTGCTCCAACCGGGGCTCCTCCTCGCGACAATCGCGCTGCGTCGCACGTGTCGTCGCCGCATGACTGCCAAATCGTGCAGCGAGCCCCAGAGGACGCACGCGTGAGCATCGAGCGCAACCAAGATTGCCACAACCGCGCCGTCCATGACGTCGCCACCGCGAGGCGCCACCTCCACGCCACCCTCGCCAACGGCCCGGTCACCTATGGCACGACGGCCGCGTTCACTCGCAGCCTCCGTCACGTCGTCTGGCCGGTCAAGTTCAGGCCGGATCTTCCTCCGTGCTACGATGGCAAGAATAACCCCCTGGAGTTCCTGCAGCTCTACACCTTCGCCATCCAGGCCGTAGGGGGCGACGACAAGGTCATGGCGAACTGGTTCCCCATGGCCCTCAAGAACTCCGCGTCCTCGTGGCTCACGAACCTCCCCGCCGAGTCCATCAACACCTGGGAAGACCTCTGCCGGTGCTTCATCGCCAACTTCAAGGGCACGTACGAGCGCGGCCTCACGTACAACGACCTCCGCGCCGTGCGCCAGAAGCCTGGCGAGACCCTCCGCAAGTACATCTAGCGCTTCAGCCAGGTGCGCAACAAGATCCCTAACGCCACCGACGCGCAGGTCATTTCGGCCTTCCAGGCTGGAGTCACGGATGTGCGAATGCTCGAGAAGCTTGGCATCCACGACAACATCACCACCGTCATCAAGCTCTTCGACTTGGCGGACAAGTGCGCCAAGGCTGAGGAGGGCCGCTTGTTTGTCAAGAACGAGCCAGGGGACCCCGCCGAGGGATCCAAGAAGAAGGAGAAACCCACCGAGAAGCACAAGACCACTGCGGTCCTCGCGGCTGAGCCTGACGCCAAGCAGCCTCGCGCTGCCACTCCAGCTGCGGGACCCGAGAAGAAAGATGACCGTCCCTTCTGCATCTACCACAACAGGCATTCCCATGCCACCGAGGACTGCTATGACCTCAAGAGGCTTCACGAGGCTCGCGAGGCTCGTGAGGCTAACGATCGGCAGTGAGGTCGCGGCGGCCGCGGCGGCGGCCGCAGCAACCGCGGGGGGGGGGGGGGGACGCTGGAACAACAACAACTACGATGACAACTACCAGCAGAACCCTCAAGCCAACGCCGCCCAGCCCACGAACGACAACCTCCCCGCCGAGACTCCTGAGGGCTACCAGGTGCCTCGCGGGGCCGCTTGCATCCTCGGCGGGGCTCAGGCCCCCAGCTCCAACCGCCACTTCAAGCAACTCGTTCGCGAGGTCGCAGGCAGCCCTTCCCGGGGTAGAGGCCTCCAGGCCCCTCAAGTGGTCCCATTACCCCATCACCTTTGACTCCAGCGACCACCCCAAGTCCACGTCAACTGTTGGCACCATCCCGCTAGTCTGCACTCCCACCATCAACAACATCGCAGTCTCCAAGACGCTCATCGATGGGGGTGCAGGCCTCAACGTCATCTCTGTCGAGACATTCGAGAAGCTGCAGGTGCCCTACGAGCGGCTCATGCCCACCAGGCCCTTCTCGGGGGTGACAGAGGGCCTCACCACCCCTTTGGGGCAGGTGAGGCTCGCCGTCACTTTCGGCACTCAAGCCAACTACCGCACCGAGCTGATCGATTTTGACGTCGCGTACATCGGCCTGCCGTACAACGCCATCCTCGGCTACCCCGCCCTCGCCAAGTTCATGGCGGTGACCCACCACGCCTACAACCTCGTCAAGCTCCCTGGCTCGGGTGGCACCATCGTCATCCGCGGCGTGGTCTCAGACGCCCTGTACGCTGCGCAAGCGGCCTACAAGGCTGCCGCGGTGGCGTCACCCGCTGACGAGGACGAGGAGCCCCTCCCGAGGCCCCCCGCGAAAGAGAAGCAGCTGTTCTCTCAGGGGAAGGCCGCGACGAAGCAAGTGCCTCTTACGGCAAACGGCTCAGGGGCTAGCTTCACCATCGGCGCCAACCTGCCTCCCAAATAGGAAAGCGCGCTCGTCGCCTTCCTCAGGGCAAGCTCTGACATGTTCGCATGGACACCGTCAGATATGTTCGGAGTACCGAGGGAGGTGATCGAGCACCATTTAGTCGTGTGTCCAAACGCACGCCCCGTGAAGCAAAAGGCGCGGCGCCAGGCGCCAGAGAAGCAAAATTTCATCGTCCAAGAAGTTGAAAAGTTGAAGAAAGCCATCATCATCAAGGAAGTTGTCCATCCCACTTGGCTCGCCAACGGTGTGGTCGTCCCCAAGCACACCGGAGGAAGCCGCCTCTGCATCGACTTCACCGACCTCAACAAGGCCTGCCCCAAGGACCCCTATCCCCTCCTGAGGATCGACCAGATCGTGGACTCCACCACCGGCTACGCACTCCTCTGTTTTCTGGATGCCTTCTCAGGCTATCACCAGATAAAGATGGCGAAGGAGGACGAGGAGAAGACAGCATTTCTGTCGGGGGGGCAACCCCCGGATATGGGCAAGATGCCGATATAAGGGTTGACTAGGAGTTGACCGGATCACTGAAACCGACATAACTGTACCGGCTTACCTGGAGCTGACCGGTCAAGACTAACCGACATATTGATATGTCGGTCCATGCAAGTTATATGTCGGATCTTTCTCTGTTCTTCTTGTGTGCAGGGAAGGCGAAACCGAGTTACAGGGTATTTGGCATGTCTATGCCGGGTAAGGAGGCTTACTCGGGCCAGGGTCAAGGCTCGCGTCTTGTCCCTACAATCACGGGGCAGGGCGCCGAGCCACTTGCACGATGGGACGAGGCCACTTGGCCAGAGTGATAGGCCTCCATGCCGCTGACCAAAGCGATACCAGGGAGCAGTACGCTGGAGGAGATAGATGGGACGCGCCACGCCGCGGTGACGGAAGCAGTCAGAAGACCGGAAGTGGCCACAGTGTGGGCTACGCCAGCACTGACGCCAGCCCTAACATGTGCCCTGGGCTTCCCTTTATAAGGAGCACCAGGGGCTCCTATGACACGGACGGAACGCTGGGGACGGATTCCTACCTTACGCGTAAACACTTGAGCATTTCCCTCGTAGCCAGTAGAGAGCCAGTGAGTTCCACCGAGACTCGGTAGAAGCTTAGATCGTGCAGTTCTTCACTCACAGCTCAAGGAGCAAGCTTGTAAATCATTGGTAGTTCATATATATTGATCAGATAGGCAGGAGTAGGGGTGTTATCTCCTCACGAGAGCCCCGAACCTGGGTAAACCGCGTGTGTTGTGTTCTTTGTGTGCGTATTCTTGCGTACAAGCCCTCCCCGGGTGCCTCCAGCGTCCATCGGCCCCACAACTCAAGCCATCCTATGGCATCTGCCGTGACACCACCACGACAGTTGGCGCCCACCGTGGGGCCAGCAGCGGCGCTGGCTGGAGTTTTCATCCGGACGGGTTCTCTCATCGCGTCGGGTGAGCGCGTGGTCTGTGGCCTTGTCCACAGATTCGGCTCCCTCAACGTCATCAGCGACAACGCAGGTTGCTTCGGCAGCAGGCCACTGCCCCGGAACGGATGCCTCATCGACTTCGGCGCGCTCACAGTTTACGTCGCCACCGAGGTCCCTTGCTGGTTTCCCGAAAGGGTGCAGCTGGGAGCGGATCCACCCGCAGTCTGCGCAGCTCGCGGCCGGCGTACCGCTCGCCCCGCTAGCTGCGTGGAAGTCATGATGACCGCCCCGGGCGTCGGTGTCGGCAAAGCTATGGCGGGTGATGCTGATCCCGGCACCCGGTCGGCAAGAACAGGGCGTCCGTCCTTGGAGAAACCAGAGAACCGTGCGGCACAGGCCAGCACATCCAGCGTGCCGGTGACACCGAGTCCTCTTCAGGACGTGATTCAGAAGCTGGCAACCCCAGTTGCGCCGAGTGCAGATGCTGCTCTGACTCAAGCCGAGTTGGAGGAGCAGCGCCAGAACATACTCCAGGAGGCCAGAGAAGTGGCCCGAGTCAGGCAGGAGTTCGACATATCGATGCGTGAGTATAATTCAGCTCACGGTTTTACTCCAATAGCAAACCCAGTTAGTCGCATCGATGAGGTGCGTGCCCGAGGTAGAGACCTCAACGCAGATATAGCTAGAGATGGTAGAACTAGATCTGCTAGAACTGCTAGTTACGTGTCGGCTGAAAAGCCGAGATACAGCACACCCGGAAAGAACCTTAGGGCTGCAGAGGCAGCCATAGCCGAGTTGGCCGGTCTATCCAGGGACGCTCGCTCTAGGCAGCAGGATTGGGTAAACGAGTTGGTGGCTATTGCTAACCGACAGAATGAGACCTACCGTATGGCTAACCCGGATGCGGGTGGATCTCGGTTCCTTCACTCAAATGGTGGAGCCGGGGAAATGTCCAAGGGACAGGCCTCCTCGCCGTATGTCGGCAGGAGCAGAGGCCAGAGTGTGAACTCTGGCAAGAACAAGCAGATGCAGGCGTATGATCCGGCTTATGCCGGAAAGCAAGTAGCCGAGCAAGGCAATGCCGGTCGGGGAAAACCAGGACCCGCCCAGGGTAGACAAGAAGCAAACCAAGTTATCCCGGCGAATCAAGGCCAGCCACCTCGGCATCCGGCACCAATTCCACCTCGGCCACGACATGGTGCCGAGTATGCTGAACCGGCCGCCGACCGATACGATGATGGTTATTCGGCCATGGAGCGGGCCGGGTACACAAGATACAGAGACCTGGCGTCCGAGGGTGCACTCGGTGCCAGGCTGGGAACTCGCCAGTTGCCGGCACACGATGTCCGGAACAAGCTTGACAGAATCTATCTGTCCGAGCTCCTGGAGGAGCAAGGCCCACCGGGTCCGGCATGTTTTGGATCCCGGATAATGAAGCAGGCACCTGTGCCGAATTTCCAGTTACCTCGGGGTGCCAAGATGTATGACGGCAGTACCAAGCCGGAGGACTGGCTAACAGACTATGTCACTGCTGTGCACATTGCCGGCGGAAGTCGCAGATGGGCAGTGCGGTATGTGCCGCAAATGCTTGAAGGACCAGCCCGGATCTGGCTGAACAACCTGGAGGAGGACAGCATTGACTGCTGGTTAGATTTCTCCGACGCATTCGTCAGCAACTTCTCCAGCACATACAAGAGGCCGAATCGCCCTCAGCAGCTGTCCATGTGTCGGCAGAGAGAAGACGAAACCGACCGAGAGTATCTGACTCGGTGGAGCACGATCCGCAACTCCTGCGAAGGAGTGATCGAGTCGCAGGCCATTGCATGGTTTGCACAAGGGTGCCGACATGGCTCCATGCTCTGGCAGAGACTCCCGAGAGAAATGCCGGCCACCTTGTCCGAGACAATGAAGATTGCTGATAGCTACGCTTTGGGTGATCCGACACAGCCCTTACTGGCCCCGGTCGACAGAGACAGATCAGGTCGGCGAGGTGATCGTTCGGATTACCGAGGAAAGAGAAGAGAGGAGAGGCCGGATTACCGGTATGGGTCAGACCAGGTTGCTGCCATCGACCAAGATCAGATGGATGCCGGCAGCAGCCAGAGACAGAAGAATGACGGTCCCGCGTGGGGCCAGAACTCGGAAGGAAGGAGGCCGTGGGACGGCGAAAAAAGACCGTGGAATGGCGAGAGGAAGCCATGGAACGGCGACAAGAGGCAGTGGGGTAACCCCAATGGGACGATGCCGGATGATCCCTGCAGCTACCACACCAAGCACCCCAGCAGACCGGCTCAGCACTCGAACCGGAACTGCAGCCGGAACAGGCGCCCGCGGGAGAACACAGGTCCGGCGACTCGACCCGCACCACTCACGGGTGTGAACGCTATCCCGGTGAACGCCCAAGCAAGGCCTGAAGATGTCAACCAAGTAGCCAACATGGCCAACACCAACAACAACTCCAACTACCCCGACAACAACGCTGGCCCGAGCCGGCAAAATCAGTACCGAGAGCCCCACCAGAGTTACATGGTCTTTGTGACCGAACCCAATGACAAGCAGAGTCAGCACAGGCGTGCGATGGAGGTAAATGCCGTTATGCCGGCGGTGCCGAAATTCATGTACTGGTCCGAGGATGAGATTAGCTGGAGCGTCAAGGACCATCCAAAGGTCATGCCCAACCCAGGGGGTTATGCTCTAGTGTTGGATCCGACATTCGTCGGGCCCAGCATCAATGTCAGGTTTTCCCGGGTCCTCGTTGATAATGGGAGCAGCATCAACATCATGTACCGGGATACCATGGTCAAACTCGGCATAACCGAGAATATGATGCAGCCCAGCCGAACCACCTTCCACGGCATCGTGCCGGGTGTTTCACATGCACCCATGGGCACGGTTTGGGTCGATGTCGCCTTCGGCGACAAAAGCAACTGCCGGACTGAGAGTCTGCTGTTCGAGGTCGTGGATCTCGAAAGCCCGTATCACGCCTTACTCGGCAGGCCGGCACTCGCCAAGTTCATGGCGTCCACTCATGTGGCTTATCTGAAGATGAAACTTCCGGGTCCAAATGGTGTCATCACCATCTCGGGAGACTACAAGCGTTCCATGGAGTGCGCCTCAGCCGGGTCATCCCTGGCCGAATCACTGGTGATCGCCGCCGAGAAAAGGAGAATCCATGAGGTGGTGGCTCTGGCCCAGGCATCTCAGCTCGGTGTGCCGAGTGTGGCCAACCCGCAGCAAACTGCAACCTTCCAGGCGGCGAAGGAATCGAAGAAAGTTGGCATCGACGAGGCTAACCCGGACCGCTCCGTCATCATCGGAGCCGGGTTGGACAAGAAATAGGAAAGCGAGCTCATCAACTTCCTCCGTGAGAATCGGGATATCTTTGCATGGTCCAGTCAGGACCTGCCGGGTGTTCCGAGGGAGTTGGCTGAGCACTCATTACACGTCAGGCCGGATGCCAGGCCCGTGAAGCAACCGACTCGGCGTCTCGCCGAAGAAAGAAGAAAGGCGGTGGGTGATGAGTTAGCCAAGTTACTCGCATCAAACTCCGTCGTGGAAGTAAAATACCCGGACTGGTTGGCTAACCCGGTCCTGGTAGAGAAGAAGAAGGAAGACCTGGATGCGCCTACTGTCTGGCGCATGTGTATCGACTACACCCACCTGAACAAGGCTTGTCCAAAAGATCCTTTCCCGTTGCCCCGGATCGATCAGGTGATCGACTCCACGGCCGGATGTCAGCTGTTATCCTTTGTGGATGCCTACTCTGGTTTTCACCAGATCCCGTTAAATCCGGATGATCAAATAAAGACTGCTTTTATCACCCCGTACGGGGCTTATTGCTATCGTGTCATGTGTTTTGGTTTGAGAAATGCCGGCGCTACTTATCAGCGCTGTATGCAGAAATGTTTGCATGATCAGATAGGAAAAAATGTGCAGGTATATGTCGACGACATAGTCATAAAAACAAAAGAAAAACATACTCTGTTAGATGATCTCAGAGAAACATTCGCAAACCTGCGGAAATTCCGATTAAAACTTAATCCGGATAAGTGTACATTCGGTGTGCCGGCCGGCAAGTTACTCGGTTTCCTCGTGTCGAGCCGAGGTATCGAGGCGAATCCGACTAAGATCAGGGCAATAGAAAATATGAGGTTACCGAGATGCCTCCGAGATGTCCAAAAATTTACGGGTTGCCTGGCTTCCCTGAGTCGATTTCTAGGTCGGTTGGGAGAAAAGGCCCTACCTTTGTACCAACTAATGAAAAAGTCAGATAGATTTAGCTGGACCCCGCAAGCGGACTCGGCCTTCCATGAGCTAAAAAAGATGTTGGCTACTGCGCCGATATTGGCTTCGCCATTACCGAGAGAGCCCATGTTGCTTTACATTGCAGCCACTAACCGAGTCGTCAGTGTCGTTGTGGTGGTGGAACGAGAAGAAGGGGGAACCACCGTGCAGAGGCCGGTGTATTACCTGAGTGAGGTGCTCTCCACCTCGAAACAAAATTACCCACACTACCAGAAAATGACCTATGGTGTGTACCTGGCGGCCAAGAAACTGAAACATTACTTCCAGGAGCACCCAATAACCGTAGTGAGTGCGGCTCCTATTTCGGAAATCATCGGAAACCGAGATGCAAGTGGCCGAGTAGCCAAGTGGGCTATCGAGTTGGCGGCATATGCGCCGCAATACGCGAGAAGAGATACCATCAAGTCTCAAGCAGTGGCGGATTTCTTTGTCGATTGGGCCGAGATGCAGTATGAACCATCTCTGCCGGACTCCAATTACTGGAGGATGCACTTCGACGGGTCCAAGTAAAAGAAGGCCTGGGGTGCCGGCGGTGGTTCTCACCTCGCCAAGCGAGACCAGTTGAAATATGTGCTGCCGTTCCATTTGCGGCATCCAACAATTTAGCCGAGTATGAGGATTGACCACGGGACTCACAGGTGGCCAAGGAAATCGGGATTCGCCGGATAATCTGCTATGGTGGAACTCGGGATTTGGTGATCGAAAAACCTCGGGCCATTGGGATGCCCTGGATGCCACCAACCATGCGGAATATCGTTCCATGTCCAAAAGATCTCGGGATTCTTTGATGGCTGCGAGTTCAATCACATCCGGCGAACCGAAATGAAAGTGAAGACATGCTGTCCAAAATTGGATCATACCGACAGGCCATTCCGCCCGGAGTGTCTCTGGAGAATCTTCACAAGCCATCAATTAAGCCTTCACCCGAGTCAGACTCAATATTCATCCCGGGTAATCCGGAATCCGATGTCGTCCCGATGGACGTTGACGTCGGGAGCAAGCCGCTAAACCCGGGGACTGCTCCGCAGGACCCGGGGACTGCTCTGCAGGACCCGGGGACTTCCATGGATGTCGCGTGTGTTCTGTCGGACTCGAAAACAGAGTTGGAAAATTGGAAAGCCGCTTGGCGAAACTCGGGAATCCTTTGGGAGGACTCGGGGACTCGTCAGCCTATGTCGGGTGTCGTTATGTCGATTGAAGCCATGGAAGTCGATGAGCCTGAACTCGGAACTCGTCCGGTACCGACATGGGCCCAACCCATCATGACATTTATGTTGGATGGCAGTTTACCGAGTAATGAGGTCTCGGCCAGGCAGATACAGAGACGATCCAAGTCATTCACCATCATCAACCGAGAGCTATACAAGAGAAGCGTGACCACCGTGCTTCAGCGGTGTGTCGAACCAGAAGAAGGGCAAGAAATCCTCCGAGATATCCATCAGGGAGAGTGCGGACATCACGCCTCTTCCCGAGCTATAGTGGCTAAAGCATTCCGATATGGGTTCTACTGGCCCAGCGCTTTGCAGCAAGCAGAGGACATTGTCCGAAAATGTGAAGGATGTCAGAGGTTTGCTCACAAGATTCATATGCCGGCATCAGCTCTCAAAACCATTCCCATCACTTGGCCATTCGCAGTGTGGTGTCTGGATATGGTGGGACCGTTTAAACCAGCCCGAGGTAACATGACTCACATATTGGTGATGGTGGACAAGTTCACCAAATGGATCGAGGTAAAACCAATAAGAAAGTGTGATGGCCGTACAGCTGTGTCATTCTTAAAGGATATTATCCTGAGATATGGGCACCCACATAGCATCATCACTGATAACGGCACAAATTTCGCCGAGGGAGCCTTTGCTCGGTTTTGCCAAGAAAAGAGAATCCGACTAGACCTGGCGTCGGTCGCGCATCCGCAGTCGAATGGGCAAGTGGAAAGATCAAATGCTCTTGTCTTATCCGGCATAAAACCCCGGTTAATTGAGCCACTGTTACGTGCTCCGGGGTGTTGGCTGGACGAGATCCCGGCAGTACTGTGGAGTCTACGGACTACACCGAATCGCTCTACCGGCTATACGCCATTCTTCCTGGTCTACGGAGCAGAGGCAGTTCTGCCAACCGACATAGAGCATGACTCGCCGAGAGTTGCTTTATATACCGAGTCAGAGGCAAGAGAAGCCCGAGAAAACGATGTTGATTTGCTCGAAGAAGCACGAGAGTTGGCATTGTCCAAGTCAGCAATATATCAGCAAAATCTCCGACGCTATCACAGTCGGAAGGTGAATCCTCGCAAGTTCCGAGAAGGAGACCTCGTGCTTAGGCTTGTGCAGCGCACAGCCGGGATGCACAAATTGTCACCTCCATGGGAGGGACCATTTATCGTGAGCAAAGCTTTGAACAATGATGCCTACTATCTTATAGATGCTCAGAAACAGGTGAAGAACAGGATGGACCGATCCGGAGAGGAGACCAAACGCCCTTGGAATGTAGCTCTTCTCCGCCCTTTCTACTCTTAAGCACCCACTGTATGTATCTCGAAACCCAGAAATGAAATGTCGGCACCCCGAGAAGAGACTCGGGGACTGCCTTGTTGAAAAAATCTGTGTTTATCTTTGTATTTATTTCCTTATGTCGGATGGCTCTAAAAACTGTGTCACCATGTGGGCGAGTATTGTATGCTGTGTTCTCGTGATTTTGTGACTCGACTGCCAAAACACCGAAAAAGGTAGGCAAGAGCAAGGGTTATCAGGAGCAGTAAACAAGAAAACCGACTCGGGGACTCGGTCCAGGAGCGATTCGGTTTCCTTTTCTAAATAATAAGCTTATGTCGGATGGCCTTGGCTATTTTTCCAAGTTTCAAAGTACTGTATGCTGTACAACGGTCGTTTTGTGACTCGACTGCCAAAACACCGAAATGGTAGGCAAGAGCAGAGATGGCAAGAGTATAGTAAACAAGAAATTGAACTCGGGGACTCGGTTCAAAGTGATCCGACATACGGCTAAACTTGTTAAAACATGCAAAGTAAAATGCCAGATACCAACCATAAAAAGTGTAAGGTATATATTACATCTGCACCCGGCATCCCGGGGATTTAACGAGTTGAGTTTTTCCTGAAAAGTTTAGGCAGCAGCATCCGAGGTTTTTTGTGCAGAAGGAGAGGCTGGAGTCTCGGTTGCGGTTTCCTCAGCTGTAGACTCGGTAGCAGTGCCAGTGGCTGACTCGGGTGGAGTGTCGGCTTCGATTTCTTCGTCGACGGCCTCTTCTTCGTCTTCTTCTTCGCTCTCTCCTTCAACCGGGATCTCCTCGGGTTGGGGAACCCGCTCGCCAGCAACAAAGGAGTGCACCGGGGCGTACTGGATGAGCGAGTAAGCCAATTCCTGGCGACGATGGATGTGTTCCGGATCGGAGAGCCACCTGGACCCGTCCCGCACTGTCTTCAGCATCTCGAGGTCCAGCTCCTCGTACCAGGATAGCACATATGATAGCGCTTCATCCGCTCCAACTCGGGCGGCGGATGATCGCCAGTCATCGAGCCTTTCCTCGGAGTTCATCAGGCACTTGGCCAATTCATCGACGATGGCAGGGGCCTCGCACCCGGGCCAGAGAACGTTGTAAGCCCGGATTGCAGAAGTAAGAAGATTCATCCCGATAGCCCTCATCGGTACCAAGCGTGCCTTCAGAGCCACCAAGTGAGCATCCATATCCCACTCGGACGAGATCGGGCCATCTAGGATTTTCTCGAGTCGGTGCGCTGCAGCGCTCTTGTCCGCGGCAGCCTTGGTGTGGGGAAGCGTTCTGAGTAGGGAATGGCTAACGCCGAAATAAGTTACAGGAGAATAAAAGTGATAGAGTGAATAAAGGCAGAAGGGGAAGGGGCTTACTGTCCATCTCGGAGTTGATGCTGGAGATGTCCACCAGCCACTTCGCAATCTTGGTCTTCAGAGCTCCGAGCTCGCTCTCAGCCGAGGTTGTCCGTAACTTGGATTCCTCAAGAGACTCCTCGAGTTTCCGAGTCTCCTCGACTCGGAGCTGCTTTTCCTCGGCAGCGCTCTTCTCGAGCTCGGCAGTTCGGCTCTGCGCTTTTTCGAGTTCGGCCGTCAGCCGGGACACCTCCTCCTGCCCTTTCTTCAGCTCGGCCTGGTGCGCAAGCTCGCGCTCCTTCTGTGCGGCTGTGCCGAGGTAGCGGACGTCAGAGTGTGAAGATTAATGCAAGTGCAAGTTGAAAGGCAAAATATGGCTTACTCTCGATTTCCGAGATCCGCTTCTCCAATCCTTCGGCCTTGAGTGCCGAGTCAGCTACTTGATCCAGCTTGACGCGCAGTAGCTTATATTTGTCGGAGAGCGTCTTGTGTTCCAGCAGCAGCTTGCGGTGCAGTTGTGTGCGCTTGGTCATGCAAGCCTGAAAAGAGAAGAAGTTAGTCTTATTGGTGAAGATTCAGGCCGAGTTACCCTCACTCAACCGAGTTACCTTTACTCGGCCGGGCCTTAGTCACTCGACCCGAATCTCGGGGACTGGGGATAGATGATATCTACATTAAAGAAAAATAAACCGAGTTATCTCTACTCGGCACAACTTACCGCAGCTGCTTGGTCGGCCGCGAGAAGGGCAGTTTGGCTGCGGCCATCTTTGGGCCACCAGACTCGGCCCCGCCGGATGTTCCGAGACGATTTGGCCTGCTGGTGACCTCGAGCTCACCTCGCTCAGGTCGGCAGCGTTCCAGTCCGTGTGGTAATGCTCAAGGGAGCCCAGACTTTGCCCGCTCAAGGTTTTCAAGGGACCAAACCCCCAGTTAACTGCAGAGGTCTGGGCGCTGGTCACTGCTGTGGCCGTTCCGGATGGCCCTTGGAGGACGATTTGGCGCTCCGAGTTAGGCGGCAGGTCCTTGGTGGCTGTGAATTTCTCCGGAGCTTTCCTGGTCGCAGTGGATGCTTCCCGGCTGCAGTGGGTGCAGCTTTGTTTGCTGCTGTTCCGGCCGCGCCGGGCGCAGTTTTCCTCGGTGATGGTTTCCCGGCCGTAGCGGGTGCGGGTGCCTTCGGTTTCTGATGCTGCTGCTGCTTCGGAGGAGATGGCCGTGGCGGCTGTGTCAGAGCAGGTTGTGGCGGTGGCTGCGGCTGCGGTTGAGGTGTTGCTTGCGGCGGCTGCGGTATCTCTTGCTGCTGCGGTGGTGTTTCTTGCTATTGTTGTGGCTGTGGTTGTTCTTGCTGCGGCTGACTCGAACGTTCCGAGTCTTCTGGAGCCGCAGTCTTCTCTATTTCGGGGGCCGATGAGCTGGCCCCGAGATTCATGGATATGTCGGTCGCCTCCGACTCGGTGTCTCCAGTTCCGGATACCGGAACCGTTTGAGGCACTGTCGGGCTGGTCCGTGGCGGACTCGGCAGTCTTGTGTCGTCCGGCCGAGGCGGCGTCGGAGTCCTGAGGGGAACCGAGTCAGTGGGCCCGGTTGGAATCTCCAGAGGAGCGGAGCTGCAAAGCAAAACAGCAAAGTGTATTGTCAGAGGGAGAAAAGTAAATACGGTTAAGCATATAAGGTTTATGCCGGCAAAAGGGAATCTTACCCCTTAGTGACGGGGCGCTCGCGGCGCTTCACTACGGTCTTTACTCGTTGTTTCTTCTTCACGGGACCAGAAGCGCCGGATGTTCCAGCGCCGGCAGACGCAGCTGCTGGGCGCTTCCGAACTGCGCCCTTGGGTCCCACGGCGAGGGGCTCCACCTCGAGCACCTGGTCGTCCGCATCAGCTGGGGGCGAGGGCACCGGGTAAGAGAACGCAACAGGGAGAGGATCATATACCTCTAGAATCCGACAGTCGTCATCATCATCATCCGACCAATCTCGGACGCGAGCCTTACCCGTGGCAGGAACTGAGCCGACATCAGGGATCGGCATGTTGTCTTCGTTATCCGGATCCTCCGAATCAGCTTCGACCCGGTCTGCACCCCATTTGGAGGCGGGATCCGGTCCGTCCTCCTTCTGTTGCCGCCCGAATCTCTGAATGGTGGAAACAGAGAAAGTTTAAGGCCAAATGTAAAAGGGGAACCGACATAAGAGTTTACGTCGGCGGAAGGTACATGTCGATTCAAGTTACTTACCTGGGGCGGACGGTTGCTCCGGCTGTGAGGTTCCTTGCCCCACTCCCACTCCTCCGTCATCTTCGTCCGGGCTATGGCCTTGACCCGCTTCCGGATCTGGGCCTTGTCCAGCTCGACAGTGCTTATCCGGGTCGGATCAAGAGGGCCACTCATGTGGCAAATCTTGTGGACTCGGCGCTGAAGGGCGAGACCCAGCGGCTAATGAATGTCGCCAACAGGTCGTCAGCAGTCAACCCTTCTCCTCTGAGTTGCTCCACGATTTGGTGGATCTGGTTGACCTCAATCTCTTTGTCGGTTGGATTGTACCCCCAATTGAGTTGCGCCGTAGGGGGGCCGATGACGAAATTCGGCAAATTAATCAGATCGGCGCTGGTCGAATTCTTGACATAGAAGAAGGAGCGCTGCCATTTCCGGCATGACTCCAAGCCGTAGATCCGGGGGAAGATTGAGCCGCGCCGAGGTGTGACGGTGGCGGCCCCACACTGGGTCATCATCTTGGGAGCGGCCGGGTCAGCAGGATTCGGAATGACCTGCTTCCGGAAGGAGAAATACTTGGACCACGCGCGGACGGTGGCCTTGAGGCCGAGATAGCCCTCGGTGAAGGAGACGAAGGAGGATAAGGTGGTGATGGCATTTGCTGGTAAATGATGAGGTTGGAGACCGAAACTGTTGAGGAAATTCCGGAAGAACACGCTGGCGGGTAATCCGAATCCCCGCTCGAAGTGCGCGACGAAGACGACATATTCGCCTTCCTTGAGACTCGGCGCAGTCTCGGTGCCAGGCACTCGGCACTCTACCCCGGCCGGGATCCGTGTGTCCGGATCAGCCAGTCTATCTCGGCTCTTCCTACGTCGGAACCTTCCCAGGAGGCCCGAGTGGATCCCTCCACTGTGCTTTCTTCAACCGAGTCGATCACCTCGAGGGCGGCGTCGTCCGACATATCGACGAAGGGTCACCGAGATCTGCGAAACGGTTCACCGTCGGTGAGCGATGCATGCCGTAGTGAAAACAGAAAGAAAAAGGGAAGAAAATACGCGAAGATGCGAACAAGTTCTAGATCTAGAAGAGAAGCGAAGAGGAAGAAAGGAAATGCTACGGCGGCTAATCCACCGGCGGCACACCGCAACCACGGCGGCGAGGTCACCGGCGGTGCGCGATGCGGCGCGGGCGGTGAAGAAAACATGAAGAACAGGGAGAAGAAACAGAGAGAAGAGGAGGAGTTACCGTGTACTGCGGCGTACGGCGGCGAGAGCTTGCTGGCTGCGCGTCGGCGGCGTTGGTCTCCGGCGGCGCGTCGGCGTGTGACGGCGTTGGTCTCCGGTGGCGCGTCGGCGTGCGGCGGCGGCGTGAGCGGTGCTGCGTGCACTGGAGAGCGAGGAGAACGAGGAGGCAAGGAAGGAGAAGAGTGAATGCGGAGGGGGGTAAAGATTGCCCCGCTTCCCCTATTTATTTACGGCGGAGGAGATCGTGGGCGCGTGATTCTCTGCGCACGATCCCCGTAACGGACGGGGATTAACGGCCCCACGATCTTTGCCACGATTCCCGCTGCGGCTTAACCGCCGCACGATCTGCCCCATGATGGGCCACAGGGAGCCAACGGTTCAATGCGCCGCACCCGATCGGGCGAGACCCGAAGCGACGCACGGCGGAGTGGTCAAGGGCGCACTCAAGTGCTTACGTGGGCACAGCGGCCAAGACGACCGGCGTCACACAGGTGGCACGCATGCCTGTGGCACGTCCATCCGTGCACAAAGACCGAGGCGTCAAGCAGAGATGCTCTGCCACGTAGCGAACCGATGACTCGGAGGAGCCATGGGTTTTTCCCGTAAGTCGGAACGATCCGACGCAAGATGAGATATCAAGTTGGGATGCAAATTGCTTTCCGACATATGAATTTTGCCGGCATATGTTATGTCGGAGATCAACTAAGGATGCTGGTTCCGGGTAAACCTGCTCGTGGCCCTTCATCCGAGGCTGCAGGACCGCGCCAGCTTCGGGACTAATGTCGGGGGCAACCCCCGGATATGGGCAAGATGCCGATATAAGGGTTGACTAGGAGTTGACCGGATCACTGAAACCGACATAACTGTACCGGCTTACCTGGAGCTGACCGGGTCAAGACTAACCGACATATTGATATGTCGGTCCATGCAAGTTATATGTCGGATCTTTCTTTGTTCTTCTTGTGTGCAGGGAAGGCAAACCGAGTTACAGGTATTCGGCATTCTATGCCGGATAAGGAGGCTTACTCGGGCCATGGTCAAGGCTCGCGTCTTGTCCCTACAATCACGGGGCAGGGCGCCGAGCCACTTGCACGATGGGACGAGGCCACTTGACCAGAGTGATAGGCCTCCATGCCGCTGACCAAAGCGGTACCAGGGAGCAGTACGCTGGAGGAGATAGATGGGACGCGCCACGCCGCGGTGACGGAAGCAGTCAGAAGACCGGAAGTGGCCACAGTGTGGGCTATGCCAGCACTGACGCCAGCCCTAACATGTGCCCTGGGCTTCCCTTTATAAGGAGCACCAGGGGCTCCTATGACACGAGGGAACGCTGGGGACGGATTCCTACCTTACGCGTAAACACTTGAGCATTTCCCTCGTAGCCAGTAGAGAGCCAGTGAGTTCCACCGAGACTCGGTAGAAGCTTAGATCGTGCAGTTCTCACTCACAGCTCAAGGAGCAAGCTTGTAAATCATTGGTAGTTCATATATATTGATCAGATAGGCAGGAGTAGGGGTGTTTATATCCTCACGAGAGCCCCGAACCTGGGTAAACCGCGTGTGTTGTGTTCTTTGTGTGCGTATTCTTGCGTACAAGCCCTCCCCGGGTGCCTCCAGCGTCCATCGGCCCCACAACTCAAGCCATCCTATGGCNGATGGCTTGATGGTGGGGCCGATGGACGCTGGTGGCACCCGGGGAGGGCTTGCGCACGAACACGCCCAACAAAGACTCAAACACACACGGTTTTACCCAGGTTCGGGGCTCTCGTGAGGAGATAACACCCCTACTCCTGCCTATGATTGATATATATGGACTATCACTGATTTACAAGCTTGCTCCTTGAGCTTGATGAAGAACAGCACGTCTAGGCTCCAACCGAGTCTCGGAAGCTCTCACTGGCTCTCTACTGACTATGAGAATGAGTTAGTGTATATGGGGGCAAGTATCCGTGCAGCGTCCCCGTAAGAGGAGCCCCTGGTGCTCCTTATAAAGGGAAGCCCAGGGCACAAGTTAGGGCTGACATCAGTGCTGGCGTAGCCCGGACTGTAGCCACGCCCGGTCCTCTGACCGCTTCCGTCACCGCGCCGTGGCACGTCCCATCTGTCTCCTCCAACGCACTGCTCCCTGGTACCGCTTCGGTCAGCGGCGTGGAGGCATGTCACTCAGACCAAGTGGCCTCGTCCCATCGTGCAAGTGGTTCTGCGTCCTGACCCGTGATTGTAGGGACAAGACTGCGCCTTGACCATGGCCCGAGTAAGCTCCTTATCCGGCATAGGCATGCCGAATTCCTGTAACTCGGTTTCGCCTTCCCTGCACACAAGAAGAACAGAACGATCCGACATATAACTCGCATGATCCGACATACAATATGTCGGTTATCTTGACCCGGCCAGCTCCGGTAAGCCGGTACAGTTATGTCGGTTTCAGTGATCCGGTCAACACCGAGTCAACCCTTATATCGCGCCTTGCCCATATCCGGGGGTTGCCCCCCGACATTAGTCCCCGAAGCTGGCGCGGTCCTGCAGCCTCGGATGAGGGCCACGGCAGGTTTACCCGAAACCAGCATCCTTAGTTGATCTCCGACATAACATATGCCGGCGAAACTCATATGTCGGAAAGCATTGTATCCCAACTTGATATCTCATCTTATGTCGGATCGTCCGACTTACGGGAAAACCCCGCTCCTCCGAGTCATCGGTTCACTACGTGGCAGAGCATCTCTGCTGACGCCTCGGTTTGTGCACGGATGGACGTGCCACAGGCATGCGTGCCACCTGTGTGACGTCGGTCGTCTTGGCCACTGTGCCCACGTAAGCACTTGAGTGCGCCCTTGACCGCGTGCGTCGCCTCGGGTCTCGCCCGATCGGTGCGGCCATCAACCGTTGGCCTCCTGTGGCCCATCGTGGGGCAGATCGTGCGGCAGTTAAGCCGCGGGAATCGTGCCACAGATCGTGGGGCGTAACTCCCGTCCGTTACGGGATCGTGCGCAGTGAATCCGCGCCCACGATCTCCTCCGCCGTAAATAAATAGGGGAGCGGGGCAAATCTTTTCCCCCTCCCCGCATTCACTCATCTTCTCCTCGCCTCCTCGTTCTCCTCGCTCTCCAGTGCACGCAGAGCCCGGACTTGCCGCCGCCGCACGGATTCACGCACGCCGACGAGCCGCCGCCGGACGACGCGCAGGACGCTGTGGTTGCATCCCTCGCCGCCGCCCGCAAGCACATCGCAGCGGTAAGTTTTCTTCTTCTCTCTGTCCTTTTCTTCTCTCTTCTTCCTTTTCTTTTGTTCTCATGTTCTTCACCGCCGCGCCGCATGCGCGCCGCCGGTGACCCACGCCGCGGTTGCGGCGTGCCGCCGGGTTAGCCGCCGTACTTCCTTTCTTCCTCTTCGCTTCTCTCTGGATCTAGGACTTGTTCGCATCTTCGTATTTTCTTCCCTTTTTCTTCTTTTCTACGGCACACATTGCTCACCGCCGGTGAATTTTGCAGATCTCGGTAACCTCGCCGATATGTCGGACGACGCCGCCCTCGAGGTGATCGACTCGGTTGAAGCACAGTGGAGGGATCCACTCGGGCCTCCTGGGAAGGTTCCGATGTCGGAAGAGCCGAGTTAGATTGGCTAGTCCGGACGCGACGGATCCCGCCCGGAGTAGAGTGCCGAATGCCAGGCACCGAGACAACGCCGAGTCTCAAGGAAGGCGAATGTCGTCTTCGTCGCGCACTTCGAGCGGGGATTCGGATTACCCGCCAGCGTGTTCTTCCGAAACTTCCTCGACAGTTTCGGTCTCCAGCCTCATCACTTACCAGCAAATGCCATCACCACCTTATCCTCCTTCGTCTCCTTCACCGAGGGCTATCTCGGTCTCAAGGCCACCGTCCGCGCGTGGTCCAAGTATTTCTCCTTCCGGAAGCAGGTTATTCCGAATCCTGCTGACCCGGCCGCCCCCAAGATGATGACCCAGTGTGGGGCCGCCACGGTCACACCTCGGCGCGGCTCAATCTTCCCCCGGATCAACGGCTTGGAGTCATGCCGGAAATGGCAGCGCTCCTTCTTCTATGTCAAGAATTCGACCGACGTCGACCTGATCAACTGCCGAATTTCGTCATCAGCCCCCCCCCCCCCACAAGCGCCACTACTCAATTGGGGTACAATCCAACCGACAAAGAGGTTGAGGTCACCAGATCCACGAAGTAGTGGAGCAACTCCGAGGAGAAGGATTGACTGCTGACGATCTGCTGGCGACATTCATTAGCCGCAGGGTCTCGCCCCTTCAGCGCCGAGTCCACAAGATTTGCCACATGAGTGGCCTCTTGACCCGAACCCGGATAAGCACCGTCGAGCTGAACAAGGCCCAATCCGGCAGCGGGTCAAGGCCATAGCCCGGACGAGGATGACGGTGGAGTGGGAGTGGGGAAAGGAACCTCACAGCCGAAACAACCTTCCGCCCCAGGTAAGTAACTTGAATTGACATATACATTCCGCCGACGTAAACTCTTATGTCGGTTCCCCTTTACACTTGGCCTTAAACTTTCTCTGTTTCCATCATTCAGAGATTCGCGCGGCAAAGAAGGAGGACGGATCGAATCCCGCCTCCAAATGGGGTGCAGACCGAGTCGAGGCTGACTCGGAGGATCCGGATAATGAAGACACATGCCGATCCCTGATGTCGGCTCAGTTCCTGTCACGGGTAAGGCTCGCGTCCGAGACTGGTCGGATGATGATGATGATGACTGTCGAATTCTAGAGGTACCAAGATCCTCTCCCGGTTTCGTTCGCTTACCCGGTGTGCTCGCCCCAGCTGACGCGGATGACACGGTGCTCGAGGTGGAGCCCCTCGCTGTGGGACCCAAGGGCGCAGTTCGGAAACGCCCAGCAGCTGCGTCTGCCGGTGCCGGAACATCCGGCGCTCCCCGCGAAGAAGAAGCAGTGGGTAAAGACTGCAGCGAAGCGCCACGAGCGCCCCGTCACTAAGGTGTAAGATTCCCCTTTCACCGACATAACTTTATATGCTTAACTATATTTACTTTTCTCCCTCTGACAATATACTTTGCTGTTTCGCTTTACAGCTCCGCTCCTCTGGAGGTTCCAACCGAGCCCACTGACTCGGTTCCCCTTAGGACTCAGACGCCGCCTCGGCCGGACGACACAAGACTGCCGAGTCCGCCACGGACCAGCCCGATAGTGCCTCCAACGGCTCCGGGATCCGGGACCGGAGACGCCGAGTCGGAGGCGACCGAAATATCAAGAATCTCTGGGCCAACACGTCGGCCCCAAGATAGAGAAGACTGCGGCTCCAGAAGACTCGGCACACCCGAGTCAGCCGACAGCAAGAACTGCCACAGCCACAACAACAGCAAGAGCAAGCAACAAGCAACAGCAACAGCAACAGCAACAGCAACAACAGACACCGCAGCCGCGACCGCAGCCGCAGCCCGCTCCGACACAACCGCCACGGCCATCGCCATCTAAGTCGAAATCAAAATCGACATCAACGGCCAAGCCAACATCGCCACCGGCACAACCGCAGCCACGGCCGCAAACATCGAAGGCTCCAGTTCCTGCAACTGGGGTAACAACTGGAAAGGCACCGGTGACAACGGTGTCGGCTAATCCGGAACGGCAGCTGGTTGTGCCACCGAGTCAAGGGACACCCTTAGTGGCTTTAACCAGCATTCAGCCCGCTGACTGGGTGCATGCCCCGGTGCGAACTGCTAGCGGGAAAAGCCTTGGCTCCCTTGAACATTACAATACGGAGTGGAACGCCGTTGACATGGGCGAAGTGAGCTCGCGATCTCCAGCAGGCCAGGTCATAGAACATCCGGCGGGGCCAAGTCTGGTTGGTCAAAAGATGCACGCCGCAAAGGCCGCCCTTCTCGCAGCCGACCAAGCAGCCGCGGGTAAGTTGCGCCGAGTAAAGATGACTCGGTTTACTTCTTTAATTTATATATTATCCCTCCCCAGTCCCCGAGATTCGGGTCGAGTGACTGTGGCTCGGCCGAGAAATGCTGACTCGGTCGAGTGAGGGTAACTCGGCCTGATCTTCATCAATAATTCTGACATCTCTTCTTTTCAGATTTGCATGACCAAGCGCACGCATGTGCACCGCAAGCTCCTGCTGGCTCACAAGAGCCTCTCCGATAAGTACAAGCTGCTCCGGGCCAAGCTGGACCGAATGTCTGATTCAGCACTCAAAGCCGAAGGATTAGAGAAGCGGATCTCGGAAATCGAGAGTAAGCCATATTCTGCCCTTCCAACTTGTACTTGCACCAATTCTCATTCTAACATCAGCTACCCCGGCACAGCCGCACATCAGGAGCGCGAGCTTGCACTCCAGGCCGAGCTGAAGAAGGAGCAGGAGGAGATATCTCGGAGCCGAGCCGCCGAGCTCGAGAAGAGCGCTGCCGAGGAAAAGCAGCTCCGAGTCGAGGAGACTCGGAAATTTGAGGAATCTCTTGAGGAGTCCAAGTCACGGACAACTTCGGCAGAGAGCGAGCTCGGAGCCCTGAAGGCCAAGATTGCGAAGTGGCTGGTGGACATCTCCAGCATCAACTCCGAGATGGACAGTAAGCCCCCTTTCCCTTCTGCCTTTATTCATCACTTTTATTCTCCTGTAACTTATCTCGGTGTTAGCCATTCCCTACTCAGAACGCTTCCCTCACACCAAGGCCGCCGCGGACAAGAACACCGCCGAGCACCGGTTTAAGGCAATCCAAGATGGCCCCATCTCAGCCGAGTGGGATATGGATACACACTTGGTGGCTCTGAAGGCACGCTTGGTACCGATGAGGTCCATCGGGATGAACCTCCTTACCTCGGCAATCCGAGCTTACAACGTTCTCTGGCCCGGGTGTGAGGCCCCTCTGGTTGTTGATGAGCTGGCCACGTGCCTGCTGGCCTCCGAGGACAGGCTTGATGACTGGCGATCGTCCGCCGCCCGAGTCGGCGCGGACGAGGCGTTGATGTACGTGCTGTCCTGGTACGAGGGGCTCGATCTCGACAAGCTCAAGACTTTGCGCGACGGGTCAAAATGGCTCACTGATCCGGACTACATTCGGCGTCGCCAAGAATTTGCTCATTCCCTTATCCAGTATGCCCCGGTGCATTCCTTTGTCGCTGGCGACCGGGTTCCCCAATCCGAGGAGATCCCGGTTGAAGGAGACGAAGAAGAAGACGAAGACGAGGCCGTCGACGAAGAAATCGCAGCCGACACTCCACCCGAGTCAGCCACCGGTACCGCTAACGAGTCCACAGCTGAGGAAGCCGCGACCGAGACTCCAGCCTCTCCCTCTGCACACAAAACCTCGGATGCTGCTGCCTAAACTTTTAAGAAGAAACTTAATTCGTTAAATCCCCGGAATGCCGGGTGCAGATGTAATATATACCTTGCACTTTTTATGGTTGGTACTTGACTTTTCATTTTGCATGTTTTAACAAGTTTAGCCGTATGTCGGATCACATTGAACCGAGTCCCCGAGTTCAATTTCTTGTTTACTATACTCTTGCCATCTCTGCTCTTGCCTACCATTTTTGGTGTTTTGGCAGTCGAGTCACAAAACGACCGTTGCACAGCATACAGTACTTTGAAACTTGGAAAAATAGCCAAGGCCATCCGACATAAGCTTATTATTTAGAAAAGGAAACCGAATCGCTCCTGGACCGAGTCCCCGAGTCGGTTTTCTTGTTTACTGCACCTGATAACCCTTGCTCTTGCCTACCTTTTTTTGGTGTTTTGGCAGTCGAGTCACAGGATCACGAGAACACAGCATACAATACTTGCCCACCCGGTGACACAGTTTTTAGAGCCATCCGACACAAGCACACTACTTAAGGAAGGAAACCGAATCGCTCCTGGACCGAGTCCCCGAGTCGGTTTTCTTGTGTACTGCACCTGGTAATCTTTGCTCTTGCCTACCTTTTTTCGGTGTTTTGGCAGTCGAGTCACAAAATCACGAGAACACAGCATACAGTACTAACCGACATGGCGACACAGTTTTCGGAGCCATCCGACACAAGGAAACAAATACAAAGATAAACACAGATTTTTCAACAAGGCAGTCCCCGAGTCTCTTCTCGGGGTGCCGACATTTCATTTCTGGGTTTCGAGATACATACAGTGGGTGCTTAAGAGTAGAAAGGGCGGAGAAGAGCTACATTCCAAGGGCGTTTGGTCTCCTCTCCGGATCGGTCCATCCTGCTCTTCACCTGTTTCTGAGCATCTATAAGATAGTAGGCATCATTGTTCAAAGCTTTGCTCACGATAAATGGTCCCTCCCATGGAGGTGACAATTTGTGCATCCCGGCCGTGCGCTGCACAAGCCTAAGCACGAGGTCTCCTTCTCGGAACTTGCGAGGATTCACCTTCCGACCGTGGTAGCGTCGGAGATTTTGCTGATATATTGCTGACTTGGACAACGCCAACTCTCGTGCTTCTTCAAGCAAATCGACATCGTTTTCTCGGGCTTCTCTTGCCTCTGACTCGGTATATAAAGCAACTCTCGGCGAGTCATGTTCTATGTCGGTTGGCAGAACTGCCTCTGCTCCGTAGACCAGGAAGAATGGCGTGTAGCCGGTAGAGCGATTCGGTGTAGTCCGTAGACTCCACAGTACTGCCGGGATCTCGTCCAGCCAACACCCTGGAGCACGTAACAGTGGCTTGATTAGCCGGGGTTTTATGCCGGATAAGACCAGCGCATTTGATCTTTCCACTTGCCCATTTGACTGCGGATGCGCGACCGACGCCAGGTCTAGTCGGATTCTCTTTTCTTGGCAAAACCGAGCAAAGGCTCCCTCGGCGAAATTTGTGCCGTTATCAGTGATGATGCTATGTGGGTGCCCATATCTCAGGATAATGTCCTTCAAGAACGACACAGCCGTGCGGCCGTCACACTTTCTTATCGGTTTAACCTCGATCCATTTGGTGAACTTATCCACCATCACCAATATGTGAGTCATGTTACCTCGGGCCGGTTTAAACGGTCCCACCATATCCAGACACCATACCGCGAATGGCCAAGTGATGGGAATGGTTTTGAGTGCCGAGGCCGGCATATGAATCTTGTTTGCGAATCTCTGACATCCTTCACATTTCCGGACTATATCCTCTGCCTGCTGCAGAGCACTCGGCCAATAAAACCCATATCGGAATGCTTTGGCCACAATGGCTCGGGAAGAGGCGTGATGACCGCACTCTCCCTGGTGAATATCTCGGAGGATCTTTTCTCCTTCCTCTGGTTCGACACACCGCTGAAGCACGGTGGTCACGCTTCTCTTGTATAGCTCTCGGTTGATGATGGTGAATGATTTGGACTGTCTCTGGATTTGTCTGGCCGAGATCTCTTCACTCGGTAGGGTGCCATCCAACATAAACTTCATGATGGGTTGGGCCCATGTCGGCACCGGATGAGTTCCGAGTTCAGGCTCATCGACCTCCATGGCTTCAACCGACATAACGACACCCGACATAGGATGACGAGTCCCGAGTCCTCCCAAAGGATTCCCGAGTTTCGCCAAGCGGCCCTCCAATTTCCAACTCTGTTTCTGAGTCCGACATAAGACACACGACGTCCATGGAAGTCCCCGGGTCCTGCGGAGCAATCCCCGGGTTTAGCGGCTTGCTCCCGACGTCAACGTCCATCGGGACGACATCGGATTCCCGATTACTCGGGATGAATATTGAGTCTGACTCGGGTGAAGGCTTAATTGATGGCTTGTAAAGATGCTCCAGAGACACTCCGGGTGGAATGGCCTGTCGGTATGATCCAATCTTGGACAGCATGTCTGCACTTTCATTCTCGGTCCGCCGGATGTGATTGAACTCGCAGCCATCAAAGAATCCCGAGATCTTTTGGACATGGAATCGGTATGCCGCCATGTTGGCATCCAGGGCATCCCAGTTGCCCGAGGTTTGCTGAATCACCAGATCCGAGTCACCATAGCATATTATTCGGCGAATCCCGATTTCCTTGGCCACCTTGAGTCCGTGGATCAAAGCCTCATACTCGGCTACATTGTTGGATGCCGCGAAATGAACTTGCAGCACATATTTCAACTGGTCTCGTTTTGGCGAGGTGAGGACCACGCCGGCACCCAGGCCCTCTTTTACTTTGGACCCGTCGAAGTGCATCCTCCAGTAATTGGAGTCCGGCAGAGATGGTTCATATTCCATCTCGGCCCAGTCCACCAGAAACTCGGCCACTGCTTGAGATTTGATGGTATCTCTTCTCGCGTATTGCGGCGCATATGCCGCCAACTCGATAGCCCACTTGGCTACTCGACCACTTGCATCTCGGTTGCCGATGATTTCCGAGATAGGAGCCGCGCTCACCACGGTTATCGGATGCTCCTGGAAGTAATGCTTCAGTTTCTTGGCCGCCAGGTACACACCATAGGTCATTTTCTGGTAGTGTGGGTAATTTTGTTTCGAGGTAGAGAGCACCTCACTCAGGTAATACACCGGCCTCTGCACGGTGGTTCCCCCTTCTTCTCGTTCTACTACCACAACGACACTGACGACTCGGTTAGTGGCTGCTATGTAAAGCAACATGGGCTCTCTCGGTAATGGCGAAGCCAATATCGGCGCAGTAGCCAACATCTTTTTTAGCTCGTGGAAGGCCGAGTCCGCTTGCGGGGTCCAGCTAAATCGATCAGACTTTTTCATTAGTTGGTACAAAGGTAGGGCCTTTTCTCCCAACCGACCTAGAAACCGACTCAGGGAAGCCAGGCAACCCGTGAATTTTTGGACATCTCGGAGGCATCTCGGTAGCCTCATATTTTCTATTGCCCGGATCTTAGTCGGATTTGCCTCGATACCTCGGCTCGACACGAGGAAACCGAGTAACTTGCCGGCCGGCACACCGAATGTACACTTATCCGGATTAAGTTTTAGTCGGAATTTCCGCAGGTTTGCGAATGTTTCTCTGAGATCATCTAGCAGAGTATGTTTTTCTTTTGTTTTTATGACTATGTCGTCGACATATACTTGCATGTTTTTTCCTATCTGATCATGCAAACATTTCTGCATACAGCGCTGATAAGTAGCGCCGGCATTTCTCAACCAAAACACATGACACGATAGCAATAAGCCCCGTACGGGGTAATAAAAGCAGTCTTTATTTGATCATCCGGGTTTAACGGGATCTGGTGAAAACCAGAGTAGGCATCCACAAAAGACAACAGCTGACATCCGGCCGTGGAGTCGATCACCTGATCGATCCGGGGCAACAGGAAAGGATCTTTAGGACAAGCCTTGTTCAAGTGGGTGTAGTCGATACACATGCGCCAGACAGTAGGCGCATCCGGTTCTTCCTTCTTCTTCTCTACCAGGACCGGGTTGGCCAACCAGTCCGGGTATTTTACTTCCACAATGGAGTTTGATGCGAGTAACTTGGCTAACTCGTCACCCACCGCCTTTCTTCTTCCTTGGCGAGACGCCGAGTCGGTTGCTTCACAGGCCTGGCATCCGGCCTGACGTGTAATGAGTGCTCAGCCAACTCCCTCAGAACACCCGGCAGGTCCTGACTGGACCATGCAAAGATATCCCGATTCTCACGGAGGAAGTTGATGAGCTCGCTTTCCTATTTCTTGTCCAACCCGGCACCAATGATGACGGAGCGGTCCGGGTTAGCCTCGTCAATACCGACTTTCTTTGATTCCTTCGCCACCTGGAAAGTCGCGGTTTGCTGCGGATTAGCCGCACTCGGCATACCGAGTTGAGATGCCTGGGCCAGAGCCACCACCTCATGGATTCTCCTTTTCTCGGCGGCGATCACCAGTGATTCGGCCAGGGATGACCCGGCTGAGGCGCACTCCATGGAACGCTTGTAGTCTCCCGAGATGGTGATGACACCATTTGGACCCGGAAGCTTCATCTTCAGATAAGACACATGAGTGGACGCCATGAACTTGGCGAGTGCCGGCCTGCCGAGTAAGGCATGATACGGGCTCTCGAGATCCACGACCTCGAACAGCAGACTCTCAGTCCGGCAGTTGCTTTTGTCACCGAAGGCGACATCAACCCAAATCGTGCCCATGGGTGCATGTGAAACACCCGGCACGATGCCGTGGAAGGTGGTTCGGCTGGGCTGCATCATATTCTCGGTTATGCCGAGTTTGACCATGGTATCCCGGTACATGATGTTGATGCTGCTCCCATTATCAACGAGGACCCGGGAGAACCTGACATTGATGCTGGGCCCGACGAATGTCGGATCCAACACTAGCGCATAACCTCCTGGGTTGGGCATGACCTTTGGATGGTCCCTGACGCTCCAGCTGATCTCATCCTCGGACCAGTACATGAATTTCGGCACTGCCGGCATAACGGCATTTACCTCCATCGCACGCCTGTGCTGACTCTGCTTGTCGTTGGGCTCGGTCACAAAGACCATGTAACTCTGGTGGGGCTCTCGGTATTGATTTTGCCGACTCGGGCCAGCGTTGTTGCCGGGGTAGTTGAAGTTGTTGTTGGCGTTGGCCATGTTGGTCACTTGGTTGACATCTTCAGGCCTTGCTTGGGCGTTCACCGGGATAGCGTTCACACCCGTGAGCGGTGCTGGCCGAGTCGCCGGACCTGAGTTCTCCCGCGGGCGCCTGTTCCGGCTGCAGTTCCGGTTCGAGTGCTGAGCCGGTCTGCTGGGGTGCTTGGTGTGGTAGCTGCAGGGATCATCCAGCATCGTCCCACTGGGGTTAGCCCACTGCCTTTTGTCGCCGTTCCATGGCTTCCTCTCGCCATTCCACGGTCTTTTTTCGCCGTCCCACGGCCTCCTTCCTTCCGAGTTCTGGCCCCACACGGGACCGTCATTCTTCTGTCTCTGGCTGCTACCGGCACCCATATGATCTTGGTCGATGGCAGCAACCTGGTATGACCCATACCGGTAATCCGGCCTCTCCTCTCTTCTCTTTCCTCGGTAATCCGAACGATCACCTCGCCGACCCGATCTGTCTCTGTCGACCGGGGCCAGTAAGGGCTGTGTCGGATCACCCAAAGCATAGCTATCAGCAATCTTGATTGTCTCGGCCAAGGTGGCCGGCATTTCTCTCTGGAGTCTCTGCCAGAGCATGGAGCCATGTCGGCACCCTTGTGCAACCATGCAATGGCCTGCGACTCGATCACTCCTTCGCAGGAGTTGCGGATCGTGCTCCACCGAGTCAGGTACTCTCGGTCGGTTTCGTCCTCTCTCTGCCGACACATGGACAGCTGCTGAGGGCGATTCGGCCTCTTGTATGTGCTGGAGAAGTTGCTGACGAATGCGTCGGAGAAATCTAACCAGCAGTCAATGCTGTCCTCCTCCAGGTTGTTCAGCCAGATCCGGGCCGGTCCTTCAAGCATTTGCGGCACATACCGCACTGCCCACCTGCGACTTCCGCCGGCAATGTGCACGGCGGTAACATAGTCTGTCAGCCAGTCCTCCGGCTTGGTACTGCCGTCATACATCTTGGCACCCCGAGGTAACTGGAAATTCGGCACAGGCGCCTGCTTCATTATCCGGGGTCCGAAGCATGCCGGACCCGGTGGGCCTTGTTCCTCCAGGAGCTCGGACAGATAGATTCTGTCAAGCTTGTTCCGGACATCGTGTGCCGGCAACTGGCGAGTTCCCAGCCTGGCACCGAGTGCACCCTCGGACGCCAGCTCTCTGTATCTTGTGTACCCGGCCCGCTCCATGGCCGAGTAACCATCATCATATCGATCGGCGGCCGGTTCGGCGCATTCGGCACCCTGGCGTGGCCGAGGTGGAATTGGTGCCGGTTGCCGAGGTGGCTGGCCTTGATTCGCCGGTATAACTCGGTTTGCTTCTTGTCTGCCTTGGGCGGGTCCTGGTTTTCCCCGACCGGCATTGCCTTGCTCGGCTACTTGCTTTCCGGCATAAGCCGGATCATACGCTTGCATCTGCTTGTTCTTGCCAGAGTTCACACTCTGGCCTCTGCTCCTACCGACATACGGCGAGGAGGCCTGTCCCTTGGACATTTCCCCGGCTCCACCATTTGAGTGAAGGAACCGAGATCCACCCGCATCCGGGTTAGCCTTACGGTAGGCCTCATTCTGTCGGTTAGCGACAGCCACCAACTCGTTTACTCGGTCTTGCTGCCTAGAGCGAGCGTCTCCGGATAGACCGGCCAACTTAGCTATGGCTGCCTCTGCCGCCCTAAGATTCTTTCCGGGTGTGCTGTATCTCGGTTTTTCAGCCGACACGTAACTAGGAGTTCTAGCAGATCTAGTTCTACCATCTCTAGCTATCTCTGCGTTGAGGTCTCTACCTCGGGCACGCACCTCATCGATGCGACTAACTGGGTTTGCTACTGGAGTAAAGCCGTGAGCCGAGTTATACTCACGCATTGATATGTCGAACTCCTGCCTGACTCGGGCCACCTCCTGAGCCTCTCGGAGTATCTCCTGGCGCTGCTGCTCCAACTCCGCCTGAGTCAGAGCAACATCTGCACTCGGTGCGACTGGGGTTGCCAGCTTCTGAATCGCGTCCTGAAGAGGACTCGGCGTTACCGGCACGCTGGATGTGCTGGCCTGTGCCGCAAGGTTCTCTGGTTTCTCCAAGGGCGGACGCCCTGTTCTTGCCGACCTGGTGCCGGGGTCAGCCTCGCCCGCCATGGCTTTGCCGACACCGACGCCCGGGGCGGTCATCATGACTTCCACGCAACTAGCGGGGCGAGCGGTATGCCGGCCGCGAGCTGCGCAGACTGCGGGTGGATCCGCTCCCAGCTGCACCCTTTCGGGGAACCTGCAAGGGACCTCGGTGGCGACGTAGACCGTGAGCGCACCGAAGTCGATGAGGCATCCATTCCGGGGCAGTGGCCTGCAGCCGAAGCAACCTGCGTTGTCGCTGATGACCTTGAGGGAGCCGAATCTGTGGACAAGGCCACAGACCACGCGCTCACCCGACGCGATGAGAGAACCCGTCCGGATGAAGACTCCCGCCAGCGCCGCTGCTGGCCCCACGGTGGGCGCCAACTATCGTGGTGGTGTCACGGCAGATGCCATAGGATGGCTTGATGTGTGGGGCCGATGGACGCTGGTGGCACCCGGGGAGGGCTTGTACGCACGAACACGCACACAAAGAACTCAACACACACGATTTTACCCAGGTTCGGGGCTCTCGTGAGGAGATAACACCCCTACTCCTGCCTATCCGATCTGTATATATGGATTACCACGGTATTACAAGCTGCTCCTTGAGCTATACGCGACGAACAACAGGCTCCAAGCTCCTACCGAGTCTCGGCGCTGCTCTCTGGCTCTCTTTCTGGCTACAAAGGAAATGGATAAGTGTCTATGCGTTACCCTCGAACCGTCCTGTAAGAGGAGCCCCTGGTGCTCCTTATAAAGGGAAGCCCAGGGCACAAGTTAGGGCTGACATCAGTGCTGGCGTAGCCCGGACTGTAGCCACGCCCGGTCCTCTGACCGCTTCCGTCACCGCGCCGTGGCACGTCCCATCTGTCTCCTCCACCGCACTGCTCCCTGGTACCGCTTCGGTCAGCGGCGTGGAGGCATGTCATTCAGGCCAAGTGGCCTCGTCCCATCGTGCAAGTGGCTCTGTGCCCTGCCCCGTGATTGTAGGGACAGGACGCGATCCTTGACCATGGCCCGAGTAAGCCTCCTTATCCGGCATAGGCATGCCGAATTCCCCGTAACTCGGTTTCGCCTTCCCTGCACACAAGAAGAACAGAGAACGATCCGACATATAACTCGCATGATCCGACATATCAATATGTCGGTTTAATCTTGACCGGGTCAGCTCCTGGTAAGCCGGTACAGTTATGTCGGTTTCATTGATTCGGTCAACTCCGAGTCAACCCTTATATCGGCGCCTTGCCCATATCCGGGGGTTGCCCCCCGACAGGACACCTCCGCAAAGTCAAAATCAGCCCATGGGAATTGATTTGCATGCCATGCATCATAGCTAATCGTCTTCTCACTTCCGGAGGATTTGGCGGACTCAACTTCCGTTTCTTTGCCAATTCTAGGAGGAGGAGGAGGGGGAGGAGTCTTGTCCCTTTTCTTCTCCAACTCCTTGTACAACCTGTTTTGATTAGAGATGATCAACTTCCTTTCCTTGTGGGCTTGGTAGTTTTCCTTGTGGAGGCACACATTCATGCGAAGCATCACCCTTTCAAACCATGAGAGCTTCTTTATCTTCTTTGCCACATCATCCTTGCCCTTGCTAATCCATGAGGGAGGGTCGGCATTCTTACTTCTCCTTCGAACGGGAGCAACATCTTCTTCTTCATCTTCATCACTTGAGGCAAAAGGGACACGAGAGGGAGCACTAGAGGAAGATGGCTTGTCATGCTTGAGAACTTGAAGGGTGCCGGCCTTGTGAATGGTAAAATGCTCTTGGTTGAGATTTGGCACTTGGTCTAG
Organism: Puccinellia tenuiflora; assembly: GCA_012064385.1. Taxonomy (NCBI): domain Eukaryota; kingdom Viridiplantae; phylum Streptophyta; class Magnoliopsida; order Poales; family Poaceae; genus Puccinellia; species Puccinellia tenuiflora. The sequence goes on along the minus strand of QRDG01000981.1, from coordinate 107,436 downwards.
AATAAGCTTCATCACATAGGGTGCATAAATCGGATTCTTCATCTCATGGATAGCCCAATGCAACTCACACTTGATGAAATCCATCACATCTATCTCATACCCTTGGCAATTGACTCCGGCTTGAAGAACCGCATAGGAATGAAGGAGAAGGTTTACAAGTCCTCCACGAATGGCATCCACATTCCCGGCTTGAGGTGCAATGTTGCATCTAAACATGCGGAGGATAATGTTGAAGGTGGGAAGGAGGTCCTTGTTGGAACCAACGGCGGACTTGTTTAGATAGAGAGGTGTCATCTTGCCCTTGTCATATTGAACCCCTTCCGTATGCATAATTCTTCCTTGAGAAGCTTCTCCCTTGCGGAACACATACCCAAGCAACTCTCCAAACCTAGTCATGGAGGACTCACACTTGAGAGGCCCGGTCATCCAAGTCAAAGTAACATCTTCATCACTCCCAAACTGAACCGTTGCAAAGAACTGATGCACCAACTTGATATCATAATTTTGTTGAAGGGTCATGAGGTGCTCCAACCCAAGCTTGCGGGCAATCCATACGGCCTCTTGAAAATATGGTTTGGTGCTCAGAGCGGAGAGGTTGAGCACCTTTTGCACACACACAATATTGGGGCCCGAAAGCTTGTCATAAATATCCTTCATCACTATCTCTTGCTCCCTTCTCCAAAAGTGAGGATTGGTGGAGTTTTGTGGCATGTCAAAGAAGGGCTGCATCCTCATTGACCGAAACTCAGATTTACCCATTCCGATTACGATGGTCAAATTGTCAAACCTAGCCTTCTTTGCCCTCTCTTCCTCAAGAAATGCCTCCTCAGCCCTTTTCTGCGCAGCCTCTCTAGCAGCTGCTCCTCTGTCACGCTGAACCAAGCGACCATCCTCGGTTAGGTCGAAATAGGCCCGAGAACCCCTCTTTTCTTTCCGAGTCACATTATTGGGATTGTGACTAAGTTTCTTGATACGCGAGGATCCTGTGAATAAACAGAGAGGGGGTAGCATGGGGATGAGCATACATGTCCATGGAAACAAATGATGCATCAATTGGAGAATCAAAAACACCAAAAGGTGATCTACACCGGAGATTCCGGCCACACCGGAGTCTCCGGTCTGGTACAGACCAGAGTCTCCGGCCCTGAGGCTGAGAATCTAGGGTTAGGTCAAAACTTGATGTTAAAGATTCTAAAATTGATACATTGAGATGAAAAGGAGCCAACAAAAGATTCTACACCATGGGGAGCATCACTAAACACTCTATCCAAGATCTAGGAAGAAACCTAGAGAGGGAGAGAGGAAGGTACTGCTGCTCGACATGGTGGAGGTCACCAATGGTGGGGAGAAGGTTCCCCAACGTTGGAGAGGAGGGGAGGCCGGCCGGACGGCGGATTCCGGCAGCGGGGAGCGGCCGGAGGTGCTTCTCCAGGCTGGGGCGGCGGCAGGGGGAGAGGTTGGAGTCGGGGGTGGTGAGGGAGTTGTGAATCAACCCCGCACCCCGATCCCCTTTTGGAGCCTCTGGAAAATGCCGAGACCGGAGTCTCCGGCCCCCGCAGCACATAAAAAAACCAGATTTTAGTGTTGGACATGTATGTGGCAAGAGGAGCAAGTTTTGGGGCAAGGAGAGGCTTGGGATAGACTTCACAAACTGGGATGGTACTTCACACTCAACTTGCAAAAGCCAAAATCAATAAATGCCAAGATTGAGTGAGTTTCCCATAAGAACAAGAGATTTGCAAATAAAAGCCAATAAAACACCAAAAGAACCAACTCTTCATAAGGAAGAGGTCGGCGGCCTAGGAAACCATGTTTGAATTTATGGCATGACACCGCGAAGATATATCTTGGGTCCATAACCAACACTCATCATTTAAGCTCACAATTCATGAATTTGAAAATAGAGACAAATGAATTTTTACTTTAGGCATATTGGGGGGAGGGAGAGCCCAATTTATTAGGACAACACTCCCCCTAAATTCATGCCTACACCTAAACCAAGATAGAAGTTGAAACTATAGGCGTGTATGCAAGATAATCAAGCCAAGCTCCTCGAATCCACGATATTTAGCTCATTCCTCAAATAAGTGGATCTTGCTTCATCAAGTGGCTTCGTGAAAATATCGGCAAGTTGGTCCTTGGTTGGCACATAGGCTAGCTCAATGTCTCCACGGGCAACATGATCCCGGATAAAGTGATGACGAATCTCAATATGCTTGGTTCTTGAGTGTTGCACCGGGTTGTAGGCGATCTTGATAGCACTCTCATTGTCACACAAAAGAGGCACTTTGTCACAATTGACACCGTATTCCTTTAAAGTTTGCCTCATCCATAACAATTGAGTGCAAGCACTAGCGGCGGCCACATACTCGGCTTCGGCGGTGGAGAGAGAAATACAATTTTGCTTCTTAGAAGACCAACTCACCAAGGACCTACCAAGAAATTGGCAAGCCCCGGAAGTTGATTTCCTATCATCTTGATCACCGGCCCAATCCGAATCCGTGAACCCACGAAGAGTGAAAGATGAATCCCTTGGGTACCACAAACCAAACCTTGGGGTATGAACCAAATATCGTAGGATTCTTTTGACCGCCAACATGTGGCTTTCCTTAGGAGCCGCTTGATACCTTGCACACACACCTACACTCAACACAATATCGGGTCTAGATGCACAAAGGTAAAGCAACGAACCAATCATGGAGCGGTAGAGCTTTTGATCCACATCTATACCCTTTGGGTTAAGTTGTAGATGGCATTTGGTATCCATAGGAGTCTTCTTCTCCTTAGCATCCGCCATATTAAACCTTTTGAGCATGTCTTGAATATACTTTGCTTGGCTAATGAAAATTCCTCCTCTCAATTGCTTGATCTCAAATCCAAGGAAGAACTTCAACTCACCCATCATAGACATCTCAAACCTATCGGTCATAAGCTTTGAAAATTCATCATTAAAAGCTTTGTTAGATGAGCCAAATATAATATCATCAACATATAGTTGGCATACAAAAAGCTCCCCTTTAACCCTCTTAGTAAAAAGAGTGGGATCAATTTGCCCAACTTCAAATCCACGGTCTAACAATAACTCTCTAAGGTGCTCATACCACGCACGTGGTGCTTGCTTAAGTCCACAGAGCGCCTTATCAAGATTGTAGACATGGTTAGGGAAGTTGGGGTCCTCGAATCCCAGGGGTTGCTTAACGAACACCAAATCCTTTAAGGGACCATTGAGAAATGCACTTTTAACATCCATTTGTTGCAATTTAAAGTTATAACGAGATGCATAAGCAAGAAGGATACGAATGGACTCAAGGCAAGCCATGGGAGCGTAGGTCTCTCCAAAATCAATGCCTTCAACTTGAGAGTACCCTTGAGCCACCAATCTAGCCTTGTTCCTCACCACCATGCCATGTTCATCTTGTCGGCACAGTGGAAACCAGGGTACCACGGGCCGGCCTGCCAGGGCCCACAACATTCTTCAGAAGATTTCGCTAAGGACCAGGCTCTCCAAGCCTGACGAGCCTCGCGAGGGTTTTTTCCCTCGCGAGGAACCTCTCCTCCTCGCTGAGACTTTTCCCCTCGCGAGGGACCTCCCCTCGAGAAGGCATCTCCAAGAATCAAGCCGAAAGGCTCGGCGAGGCCTCCGGTCTCGCGGGGTTCCTTCCTTATGAAGCAGGGTCTGTCTCCCCGACAGAGCGCACATGGACTCTGCGCCCACTGCGCGCGGTGACGACGACGCCGCAGTTGCCGTTCTCGTGTATAAAGCAGTCAACAAAGCAGCACCAAGCAAAGTGGACAACGAGACTTGCCACTTTGGTGATAAGGGGACCGTCTGCAGCTACCCTCCAAGGGCGACGTCACCGTGGGACACCTCCCACCTCAGCAGCGCCAGCCCATCGTCCTGGCTGGACGGTGGCTTTTCCAGCTTTGGTGACGCCGCTCGCCTGCCATGGACCGCGTCCATGGCCTCCACCTTTATCGTGCACCCTGCCTCCTCCTTCGTCGCCATGTGGTAACCCTTCCTGCCAAGACATTTGGGGGAAGAGGTCCGAGACACCTATAAAAGGAGGGGGAGCACGTTCGGGCAAAGGGTTCAATCTTTGGTTCTTAGTTCAGATCCAGATCTAGGGTTAGCCATTGTTAGCCACTTCGAGCTCGCCAAGCTCTCTTTGTACTGTAACCTCTCCAAGCAGTGCAATACAACCAAGGCAGGACGTAGGGGTTTTACCTCTCCAAGAGGGCCCTGAACCTGGGTAAACACCGTGTGTTCATCTCTGCAGTGCCGTCCCGCAGCGATCTCAGCGAGCACCGTCGCCGAGGCACGTTGAGGGTTGTTTGATTCCGTGTTCAGCCCCTTACTCGATACCTAGTGAGACACACCCAGTTCCTGGGACAGATCTCCGACATTTGGCGCGCCAGGTAGGGGGCTGAGGCGCGTCTTCAACCTCGACACCGCCATGGCCGGCATCTCTCGCGCCGAACGTCTCGCTCGCCGGACGGCCAGCGCCGCCACCGCTCCTGCTGGCAACCCGCGCGGCCGCCCGCGCGGGAGCGCCGCTCCGGAGCGCCGCGTCGACCCCGAGCCCCGCGTCGAGCATCCAGAGGACGACATCGACGACCACGCTGAGGACGACCTCGGTGAAGAGGAAGCTTCCTCCCTGCACCCGTCGCGGGACCGTGCTGCCTCCTCGCTGGGCCGCCCTGCGCCCAGCCCAGCAACTGCGCTTCTCATGGCACAGGAGCTGCTGCAGTACCGTCCCACGCCGGAGGCCCAAGAAGCCTGGCTCAACCGCCTCTCCGAGCTCGTCGGCGCCGCCCGCGTCGCCGCTCCTGCACCGTCTCGTTCGCTGGTTCCCTCTGCGCTCGTGGGGGACGTGGCGCACGGCGCCCCTCCCGCACCTCCTCGTCAACCCGCACCCGCTCCAGCTCCACCACAACCTGCTCCGGCGGCGGCTCCGCCCCGCGACAACCGTGCTGCATCGCACGCATCGTCGCCGCACGACTGCCAAATCGTGCAGCGAGCCCCCGAGGACGCACGCGTGAGCATCGAGCGCGGGCAGAACTGCCACAACCGCGCCGTCCAGGACGTCGCCACCGCGGGGCGCCACCTCCGCGCCACCCTTGCCAACGGCGTGGTCACCTACGGCACGACGGCCGCGTTCACTCGCAGCCTCCGTCGCGTCGTCTGGCCAGTCAAGTTCAGGCCGGATCTTCCTCCGTGCTACGACGGCAAGAACAACCCCCTGGAGTTCCTGCAGCTCTACACTTTGGCCATCCAGGCCGCCGGGGGCGACGACAGAGTCATGGCGAACTGGTTCCCCATGGCCCTCAAGGACTCCGCGTCCTCGTGGCTCACGAACCTCCCCGCCGAGTCCATCAACACCTGGGAGGAGCTCTGCCGGTGCTTCCTCGCGAACTTCAAGGGCACGTACGAGCGCGGCCTCATCGTACAACAACCTCAGCGCTGTACGCCAGAAGCCTGGCAAGACCCTCCGCAAGTACATCCAGTGCTTCAGCCAGGTGCGCAACAAGATCCCCAACGCCACCAACGCGCAGGTCATTTCGGCCTTCCAGGCTGGAGTCACGGATGTGCGGATGCTCGAGAAGCTTGGCATTCACGATAACATCACCACCGTCGTCAAGCTTTTGGACTTGGCGGACAAGTGCGCCAAGGCTGAGGAGGGCCGCTTGTTCGTCAAGAACGAGCCAGGGACCCTGCCGAGGGGTCCAAGAAGAAGAAATCCACCGAGAAGCGCAAGACCACTGCGGTCCTCGCGGCTGAGCCTGATGCCAAGCAGCCTCGCGCTGCCGCTCCAGCCGCGGGCCCCGAGAAGAAAGATGATCGCCCTTTCTGCGTCTACCGCCACAGGCACTCCCATGCCACTGAGGACTGCTACGACCTCAAGAGGCTTCGCGAGGCTCGTGAGGCTAACGAGCGGCAGCGAGGCCGCCGCGGCTGCCGCCGCTGCGGCGGCCGTGGGGGCTACGCTGGAACAACAACAACTACGACGACAACTACCAGCAGAACCCTCAAGCCAACGCCGTCCTGCCCGCGAACGACAACCTCCCTGCCGAGACTCCCGAGGGCTACCAGGTGCCTCGCGGGGCCGCTTGCATCCTCGGCGGGGCTCAGGCCCCCAGATCCAACCGCCACTTCAAGCAATTCGCTCGCGAGATCGCGGCAGCGCTTCCCGGGGTTGAGGCCTCCAGGCCCCTCAAGTGGTCCCAGTACCCCATCACTTTCGACTCCAGCGACCACCCCAAGTCCACTTCGACTGTTGGCACCATCCCGCTGGTCTGTACCCCCACCATCAACAACATCGCCGTCTCTAAGACGCTCATCGATGGGGGTGCAGGCCTCAACGTCATCTCTGTCGAGACTTTCGAGAAGCTGCAGGTGCCCTACGAGCGGCTCATGCCCACCAGGCCCTTCTCGGGGGTGACAGAGGGCCTCACCACCCCTTTGGGGCAAGTGAGGCTCGCGGTCACTTTTGGCACGCAAGCCAACTACCGCACCGAGCTGATCGACTTCGACGTCGCGCACATCGGCCTGCCCTACAACGCCATCCTCGGCTACCCCGCCCTCGCCAAGTTCATGGCGGTGACCTACCACGCTACAACCTCGTCAAGCTTCCTGGCTCGGGTGGCACTATCGTCATCCGCGGCATGGTCTCAGACGCCCTGTACGCTGCGCAAGCGGCCTACAAGGCTGCCGCAGTAGCGTCACCCGCTGACTGAGGATGAGGAACCCCTCCCGAGGCCCCCCGCAAAGAAGAAGCAGCTGTTCTCTCAGGAGAAGGCCGCGACGAAGCAAGTGCCTCTTGAGGCAAACGGCTCGGGGGCTAGCGTCACCATCGGCGCCAACCTGCCTCCCAAATAGGAAAGCGCGCTCGTCACCTTCCTCAGGGAAAACTCTGACATGTTCGCATGGACACCGTCAGATATGTCGGAGTACCGAGGGAGGTGATCGAGCACCACTTAGCTGTGTGTCCAAACGCACGCCCCGTGAAGCAAAAGGCGCGGCGCCAGGCGCCAGAGAAGCAAGATTTCATCGTCCAAGAAGTAGAAAAGTTGAAGAAAGCCAACATCATCAAGGAAGTTGTCCATCCCACTTGGCTCGCCAATGGTGTGGTCGTCCCCAAGCACACCGGAGGAAGCCGCCTCTGCATCGACTTCACCGACCTCAACAAAGCTTGCCCCAAGGACCCCTATCCCCTCCCGAGGATCGACCAGATCGTGGACTCCACCGCCGGCTGCGCACTCCTCTGTTTTCTGGATGCCTTCTCAGGCTATCACCAGATCAAGATGGCGAAGGAGGACGAGGAGAAGACAACATTTCTCACCCTTGTGGTGTGTTTTGCTACGTCTGCATGCCCTTCGGCCTGAAAAATGCCGGTGCCACTTTCCAGCGCCTCATGAGGATCGCCTTGGGGGCTCAAATGGGAAGGAATGCAGAGGCCTACGTCGACGACATCGTGGTCAAGACCCGCGAGAAGGACACGCTCATCAAGGACCTCGAGGAGACCTTTGCCAACCTGCGCAAGGTAAACATCAAGCTAAACCCCGCCAAGTGCATCTTCGGGGTCCCTTCAGGCAAACTCCTCGGGTTCCTGGTGTCCCATCGTGGCATCGAAGCAAACCCCGACAAGATCAGAGCCATAGAAGAGATGCAGCCTCCTCGTCGCCTCAAGGACATGCAGCGCTTAGCGGGATGTATGGCCAGCCTTGGCCGTTTCATCTCCAAGTTCGGCGAGAGGGCGCTGCCATTTTTCAAGATCATGAAGAGGTCCGGTCCTTTCAAGTGGACCCCTGAAGCGGCAAAGGCCTTCGAGGACCTGAAGAAGTACCTGGCGAGCCCACCCATCATGGTTGCCCCACGCCCTCGCGAGCCTCTGAAGCTGTATCTTGCAGCCACTCCTCAGACGGCAAGCGCGGTCTTGGTGGCTGAAAGGGAAGAGCCAGTCCTCGCCAAGCAGAGCCCCGCCTCGCCAAGCCCAGAACTCCACGACAAGGAAGCAGCCTCGTCAAGCCTCCAGCCTCCTGCCGAGCCTCTACAAGTGGGGCCTCAAGAAAACCTCGACAAGGACTCCACCGAGCCTCGAGAGGAGCCAACCGCTGCCGCGTCAACAACCACCCTCGTCGAGCATCCCGTGTACTTCGTCAGCACAGTGCTGCGGGACGCTCGCGAGCGCTACCCCATGCAGCAGAAGCTCCTTTTCTCGCTCCTCATCGCCTCCAGGAAGTTGCGCCACTACTTCCAGGGTCACCCCATCAAGGTGGTCACCTCATACCCCCTGGAGCAAGTCCTACGCAACCCAAACGCAACAGATTGCGTCGCAAGCTGGGGCATCAAGCTGTAACCCTTCGAGCTGGAGTTTGACACCACAAGGGTCATCAAGGGTAGGGCGCTGGCTGATTTCATGGCCGAATGGATGGACACACATGAAGAAGAACCTCAAGAGGAGGAAGCTACAGCCTCAGGAGGGACGGAGCCCAGCTACTGGACCATGCACTTCGACGGCGCCTTCGCGGCCCGGAGTGCAGGGGCTGGTGCTGTGCTGACCTCACCAACAGGCGACAAGCTCTACTACGCCGTCCAGTTGTGCTTCAAGGACAGCGACAAGGTCTCCAACAACATTGCTGAATACGAAGGCCTCCTCGCCGGGCTCAGAGCTGCCATTGCCCTCGGCATCAAGCGCATCCTCATCAAGGGCGACTCTCAGCTCCTCGTCAACTTCTCCAACAAAAGCTACACGCCTAAGGACACCTACATGGTGGCCTACCTTGAAGAGGTACGCAAACTCGAGAAGCACTTCAGGGGCATGGAGCTCAAGCATATCCCGCGAGGGGAAAATCAAGAAGCAGATGAAATCGCCAGGCGAGCAGCAAGAAGGGAAGCCCAGAAGCCTGGAGTGTTCGAGGAGAGACTCGCCAGGGCCTCAGTCAAGCAACCAGCGGTCAACATGAGCATCAATGAGGAGCTCCCACTAGCCCCATCAAGTGGAGCACCAAACTGCGGGCTGCCCTCAGGCGATCGCTTGCTGATGACCCTGGTACGCCAAGACACTGGTTGGATCGACGAGATCAAGAGCTACTTGCAAAATCGAGTCCTCCCTGAAGACGATGCAGAGGCCGAGAGGGTTGCTCGCCAGGCCAAGTCCTACTACCTCCACGACGGAGACCTGTACCGTAAGCGCCCCAATGGGGTTGCGTTGCGGTGCGTTCCTACCGAGGAGGGCCGCTTGCTCATCAACGACATCCACAGCGGAGAGTGCGGCCACCATTCATCCTCACGCACCCTCGCAGGCAAGGTCTTCCAGAGTGACTTCTACTGGCCTTCAGTGCTTCAAGATGCAGCCGCAATCGTCCAATCCTGCGACGCCTGCCAATTCCACGCCAAGCAAATCCACGAGCCCGCGCAAGGACTCCAAACCATCCCGCTCTCCTGGCCGTTCGCGGTCTGGGGGCTGGACCTCCTGGGACCCTTCCCAGCGAGCGCTCGGGGGCTACCGTTACCTCTACGTCGCCATCGACAAATTCACCAAGTGGCCTGAGGTGGAACCTGTGCGCACAATCCCGGCGAAATCAGCGGTGAAGTTCATCAGGAGCCTGGTCTGCCGCTTTGGTGTGCCCAACCGCATCATCACCGACAATGGCTCGCAATTCATCAGCGGCGCCTTCAAGTCCTACTGCGGCAGCCTCGGCGCCCAAATCTGCTACGCCTCGGTGGCTCACCCACGAAGCAACGGGCAGGCCGAGTGAGCCAACGCCGAGGTACTCAACGGCCTCAAGACGAGAAGCTTCAACCGCCTCAAGGCCAGCGGCAAGCACTGGATCGATGAGCTCCCCTCGGTGCTCTGGTCCATCCTGCACCACGCCAACAAAGCCAACTAGCGAGACGCCGTTCTCCCTCGTCTATGGCGCTGAAGCCGTTCTCCCCAGCGAGATCACCCACGGCTCTCCACGAGTCTTGGCCTTCAAGGAGGCTGAGCTGGACGAACTCCGCAACGACGACCTGCTGCTACTCGAGGGGCTCCGCCGCGATGCGGCACTGAGAGCGGCAAGGTACCAGCAAGACCTCCATCGCTACCACAGCCGCCACATCCGCCCGCACACTCTCGAAGCAGGAGACCTTGTCCTGAGGAGAATCCTCTCCAGGGCAGGCCTCCACAAGCTCTCGCCAATGTGGGAAGGACCCTACAGGGTCGTGCACATCGCCAGGCCTGGCTCCGCGCGGCTCGAGACGGAGGACGGCATCCCTGTCGCCAACCCCTGGAACATCCAGCACCTGCGCAAGTTCTACCCCTAATCGTCCTCGACGAGCAATTTTTTGCATCAAGGGAGAGCCTTGCGCCATCATCCTCCACGAGGAAAAACTTCGGGCTCCCCTCTCTACTATACGTTGCCGCGGGCCGTTCGAGAAGACTCCCAAGCCACCGCGCCTCGGCAAGGTGACTTCTTCAAGCACCATGCCTTGGCGAGGTGGATCCCCATGCCCAGTCATGGCGGACCGCAGGCTCTACAAAGCCACCCCCGCATAGGGGCCCCCTCTGAGCTCTCTCTACATGCGTCGCCTCGGGCCGCGAGAGTCTCAGCCACTCAATGTGGAACCCCATGCCCAGACATGGCGGATTTTGTATTTCTGGCCACGCCAGTGTAATGAACCTCTGTTTCAGGTCACTTTGAACCTTTGCGCTTCGCGCCAGCATATGTTGTTGCTTCGGTAAGCAGTTATGTTATTGCTTTTCATCCTTGCTCGTATGATCCCTCCTGTGTATCTCGCGAGCGGGGGCTGAGCATGGTGCCTGTGCCTCGGGAGCATCCCAGCAGCGCCTCAAACCCAAGGAATCCAAGCTCTGAACTCACGGGTCAGCTCTCATGCATGTCAACTCCCAAGGAGCTCTGAACTCATGGACCAGCTCCCGTGCACGTCAACTCACCAAGGACCTTGGTGCCTGTTCTCCTCGCGAGACACACATGAAGGAACCTACGAGCACGCATGAGTTATCTAGCTATGTATTGCTTGTGGGTATGCCTATCTGTCCAAACGCAGGAAAGCAGGTTCAAAACAAGCCTCAGGCAATCTCGGAAGAAAAACGCCTCATCAGGGAACCAACACCCTCTCCAAGGCAAAAACGCCTCATCAGGGAACCAACACCCTCTCCAAGGCAAAAACGCCTCGCGAAGCTAAGTCCAAACACTTGGTTAAAATTTCCTTTCGCTAGTTTTTGCCCCTCGAGCCTCTTTTCTCTCTCCTACGCCTCATGGGCTGCTTGCGCGTCAAAGGGGGGCCCCAAGCATCGCGCTTCGAGGAGCTCTTACTTCTTGAGGCCTCACGCACCCCCCGGCCTTGTGGAGCCCTGACTCTCACATACCGAAGCGGCGGTGGTGTAGCGCTAAGAGAGGGTCCTAAGACGTAGAGCGAAAAAGACATGAGGGGAAAGATAAAAGCCTCCCGAGGGACATTCACAAGCACATTCAAATAAAGCTTAATCAAGTCTTTACAAGGTTTGCAAACAAAATGCTAAGATAATATGTGCCCCATGCGCATCCAGCTGCAGGAGAGAGAGCTCAGGCCGTCGGGCCTCCTGAGGTGCCCACGTCGTCCGCAGGGGCCTCCTCCGCGGCGTCCTCCTCGCCATCGTCCTCGTCCTCCTCGACCTCGACTTGGTCGAATTTCTTGGCATACGCCTCGGCGGCCTTCCGCATCCTGTCGCTCACCGCCACGTGGCAGCTGACGTCGACGGGCGCCGTCACGGCCTCGAGGTCCAGGGAAGGCTGAAGCCTCGCGAGGTTGGAGAAGATGCGGCAGGTGGCGAGGACGAGGAGATCGCGGCTCTCCTCCACGACGCGCTCGTCGAAGCTCTTCGCGGTCTCTTCGAGCTTCGTGAGGAACTGCCCGAAGAAGAACGAGTACCCGGCCTCGTCGTCGTTCCCCTCTGCGGCGAGGGGAGGGATCTCGATCCCCAGGCGGGCCCCAACGGCACGCGCGCGGGACACCAAGTCTTGAAGCATGCGCTGGCGCTGGCGCGACATGATTCGGGTGGTCTGCGCGGTGCGCCGGGCCTCCTCCGCGGAGTCTGCAGCCGGCCCCACCAGCTGGTGGAGCTCGCTCAGGTCCTTCTCCAGAGCGGCGACCTTCCCTTCCGCGCGAGCCTGGGCCTCCCTGGCGCTCTGAAGGCGGGAGGCCATCTGCTTCTCCTCCTTCTCGAGCCCCTTGATGCGGGTCTGGAGCTCATTGTGTTTCGTCTTGAAGCGCTCCTCCTGCTTCGTGGCCTTCTCGTCATAGCTCTTGGCGGATGAGCTTGACCCTATCGTCGGCCTCCTCCTTGATTTTCTTCTCCTTCGCCGCGAGGCTGGCGTTGGCCTCCGCAAGGCGCTCCGCGTAGGTAGCCTCGCCCTGGGCCACCTGGTTCTCGTGAGCCCGTAGTTGCTCCTCGCGGATGACCTGCTCACTCTCGAGCTGCTGGACCTGCTCCTCGCGCCGGCACAGTTCCTCCTCGCGGGGGGAGAGCTCTCCCTCGCGTCGTGTCAGCTCCGCCTCGCGCTGCGTCAGCTGCTTCTCGCGAGCGTCCAGCCTCTCGCGGAGCTCCTTCAAGCTGCCCTCCACAGTTTTGGAGTGCGTGATGAAGTTTTGCTCCAAGGCCGCAACCTCCTGTCGCTTGGAGGCAGTTTCCGCCTCGAGCGCCTCCCGTGCGGCGTCCAGCTGCTCCATGGTCTCCGCCACCTCCCGCTTCACGCTGTCGCGGGTCTCTTTGGCGAAGCGCATGGCCTCTTGGCGTGCCGCCAGGGCCGCCGCATCCTGCCGGCGGCAGCTCTCCACGCTCTCGCGGAGGAGGGCCCAGGCCTCGTCGAGTCTCGCCCGCTCCTCCGCCCTGGCGAGTTCCTCTTCGGCGTACTGCGCCTCCAGCTCGTCGAGCGTCCGCCGCGCCTGGCTGAAGACGGCGCTGCGGCGAACCGCGTGGCGCCGCGGCTCCCGCAGCGCCAAGGTCCCCGCACCGCTGCGGGGTGCAGAGGTCTCGATTCTTGGCAGGGCGCCCGAGGCACCCTGCCTCGGGCTCACAGCCGTTTCTGGTGCGGCCTGGGGGCTCGTGTGGGCGCCTCCTTCGCTGCCCGCGTCAGGAGCCCTCTGGGGGCTGGGCGTCCTCTCGCCCCCGGCTCTAGCGTCCATGGGCTCCGGAGGCGCCTCCTCCTCCTGCTCCTCAGGGGCGTTTTCCGCCCCTTCCGTGGTGGCCGCGCCTGCCGCGGCCTCGGGCACGTCAGCCCCTCTTGTGGGAGCCTCCTCCTCCGGAGGCGGCTCCACGATGATCTCTTCAATCTCCTCCTCCTCGTCCGGCCTCGCCGAGGCTCGTGCGGCCTCGGCCGCCGCCTCCTCCTCCGTTGCCTTCTGCAGTACGGGAGGAGTGGCGGCCCGAGCTGGCGACGGTGCCACCTCTTCAACCACCTCCTCCGCGCGGCGCTCACCCGCGGGAGGAGTAGCCGCATGCTGCGGCTCGCCAGCCGCAGGCGTCGCTGCTGTGGCACCAACGGTCTCCCCAGGCTTGCGGAGCCGCCGCTTCTTCGGCGCCGCAGGGTTCCTGAAAAGAAAGACAAGCAGAAGATCCGTCAAGAGGGTTTTCGAAAGCAAAATGCTAAAGGAAAGAAGAAGGACCAAGGCTTACTCGTTGGCCATCCTCCACACCCGTTTCTTCGCCTTTGGCGGCTGGGGGCTGCTCGCTCTGGCCTCCTCTCGAGGCGCTCCTGCCTCCTCGCGAGGAGCGCCCCTCGCGGCTACGGCGTTCCTATCGTGGATGGCCTTGGAGCGGGGCTCGCAGCGTCCTCCCTTGCTGCCGCTCTCCTCCTCCTCCTCTACGGTGCGTCGGGAGGGAGCTACGCGAAAGGCATCCTCGTCGCCGCTGGAGGAAATCACCTGGAGGTCCTCTTCAGGCGGTGCGCTCCTTGAGGAGCCGGCGAGGCCTCCCGAGGGGTCCGCGCTCCCCGAGGCCTCGCTCTCGCCAAAGTCCTCAGCCTCGTCCGGTTCCGGCAACTCGTCAATCTGCTCCAGCTCCGCCGCCCGCGGGTTGCTGCGGGCCCGTGGTGCCCTTCAGGCACGATGCCCCATTCGTCGAATATGGGCAAGCCCCTGTGGTGCTCATGCACGCTCTCTTCCTGAAAGGTGAAGAGCGGCCGGGCATCGTCGATGGCTGGGGATGGGATGGCCGCCATGGCGAATAGAACCCCCATGACCTAGTTCAACACCTCCAGAGTGAAGCTGTCCGAGCACAGGTGCATCCTGTCCCCCCGGCCTATGTATGTCCACACCGGCACCGAATGCCACTGGAGGGGGGCGATGCGGCAACTCATGAAGTCCTTCGCCACCATCTGGTCGGTGAGCCCGGCCTTGCGGAGCCCCCGCAGGCACTCGTACACCGCGTCAAGCTTGGGGCCCTCGAAGCCCTCGCTCGCCCAGCGCGCCCACTTCTTCGGGGGCGCCACGGGTATGTCCAGGAGAGGGTTCTTCACCTTGGTGTCGACGAAGAACCACCGATGGCGGAAGTCCTCCACCTTCTTCGTCACCTTGGTGATGGCGTTCTCACCGCACCAGGCGATGGGGATGTAGTTCTTGCTCCTGGCGTCGGCGATGCGGAAGGAGACGCATCCGGTCCGCTCATTCTGCGCGGTGGACCGAAGTGCGTAGAAGCTGCGGAAGAGGTCCACAGAAGGATAGATGCCGACGTACGCCTCGCAGAGGTAGTGAAGATGGAGAGGATGAGGATGGAATTGGGATGAAGATGGAGGAGTTGGATCTGATACGTCTCCAAAATCCCCATGAGGAATTCGGAGAAAGGAGGAACGAGACCGGCGTAGAGAGTATGAAGGAAGATGGGGTAGTACCCCTCGGGAAGCCTGCTGCCGGCAGGTCTCATGATGGTGGCGCCATGCTCATTGGTGCTTGCGGCCGCCAGGTGGCGCACCTTGTCAATCGCCCCGAGCGGACACGGGACTTCGGCAGCGCCCCCTGGGGTCCAGCACTCCCCGACGCCGCCGCAGACTTTCCGGCCTGCATCGTGGCCTTGCCCTTCTGAACAGCGGTTGCTTTCTTGGGCGCCATGGTCACAGGAGAAGGAGACCTTGGAGGTGGTGCGCTCTGGGAAGAAGGAGGCGTTTGGGGGAAGTGTGCGGCGGAGTAATGGACGAAGTGATGGGCGCCGTCTGCGCGCGCAGGCTTTATTGGCCAGTTGCCAAGGACGTGGCGGGCCCCACCGGGTCGCCCGTTGAAGCCGAGGAGATCGTGGCCTCGGGCACAACCGCTGCGCCCAACATGTCACGACCCAGGCAGGCATCGCTGGGCCCCCGACGCTTCGCCTCCATCCATAGACTTCGGCGTGCCCATCGCGGGCCCGGGGGCTACTGTCGACACAGTGGAAACCAGGGTACCACGGCCCGGCCTGCCAGGGCCCACAACATTCTTCAGAAGATTTCGCTAAGGACCAGGCTCTCCAAGCCTGGCGAGCCTCGCGAGGGTTTTTTCCCTCGCGAGGAACCTCTCCTCCTCACCGAGACTTTTCCCCTCGCGAGGGACCTCCCCTCGAGAAGGCATCTCCAAGAATCAAGCCGAAAGGCTCGGCGAGGCCTCCGGTCTCGCGGGGTTCCTTCCTCATGAAGCAGGCTCTGTCTCCCCGACAGAGCGCACATGGACTCTGCGCCCGCTGCAGAGTGATGCGCGCGTCTGCGCGCGGGTGACGACGACGCCGCAGTTGCCGTTCTCGTGTATAAAGTAGTCAACAAAGCAGCACCAAGCAAAGTGGACAACGAGGCTTGCCACTTTGGTGATAAGGGTACTGTCTGCAGCTACCCTCCAAGGGCGACGTCACCGTGGGACACCTCCCACCTCAGCAGCGCCAGCCCATCGTCCTGGCTGGACGGTGGCTTTTCCAGCTTTGGTGACGCCGCTCGCCTGCCATGGACCGCGTCCATGGCCTCCACCTTTATCGTGCACCCGGCCTCCTCCTTCGTCGCCATGTGGTAACCCTTCCCGCCAAGACATTTGGGGGAAGAGGTCTGAGACACCTAGAAAAGGAGGGGGAGCACGTTCGGGCAAAGGGTTCAATCTTTGGCTCCAAGTTCCCAAGCTCCAGATCTAGGGTTAGCCATTGTTAGCCACTTCGAGCTCGCCAAGCTCTCTTTGCACTGTAACCTCTCCAAGCAGTGCAATACAACCAAGGCAGGACGTAGGGGTTTTACCTCTCCAAGAGGGCCCTGAACCTAGGTAAACACCGTGTGTTCATCTCTGCCGTGCCGTCCCGCAGCGATCTCAGCGAGCACCGTCGCCGAGGCACGTTGAGGGTTGTTTGATTCCGTGTTCAACCCCTTACTCGATACCTAGTGAGACACACCCAGTTCCTGGGACAGATCTCCGACACATCTTGCTTATTCTTGAAAATCCACTTTGTGCCAATAACATTGCGGCACTCCTTTGGCTTCTCAACTAGCTTCCAAACTTTATTGCGCTCGAAATTATTGAGTTCTTCATGCATGGCTTGCAACCAATCCGGATCTTCAAGAGCTTCGGACACTTTCTTTGGTTCTATCATGGCAATATGAGCTTGATGATCACTAAAGTTCGCCAATTGCCTCCGGGTGGACACTTTTCCTCTCACATCACCAATCACCTTCTCAAGGAAATGTTCACGACGTGCCATGGTTCTTGCGACTCTAGCTCGACAACGGGCTTCGATATCCTCATTGCATCTAGGAGGTACCACTTGATCATCTTGATCATTTGAGTCCCCGTCTTGACCGGTGAGCTGACCTTGATCCTCAACAAACATATCATCATTATTGGAAGAGGTGGAAGGACCAAGATCTTGAGCTGAACTCCCTTCTGCCTGATGTAGACCGGAGTCTCCGGCCTGGGGCACCGGAATCTCCGGCCCACCGGATTCTCCGGTCAAGATGGCCGGAGTCTCCGGCCTGGCGACAAGAGGCAGAACAGATTGTTGAGGGTCTTGAGCTTGTCTTTGATCAGGTGCATCATTGGCTCCAGCAGCAGTTGCTTGAAAATCTGATGAAGATGAAGGCTCCACTTGAGTAGAGCATTGTCCTTCTCGATCCACCACAAGGGGTTCCTCAACGGGGCGGAAAAATCCCACACCCATTCTTCTTATGGCTTCTTGAGGAATTACATCATCTACATCGGAAACATGAAATTGCGCCACTTGGGAGCCGTCATTTTCCTCGAACACCACACTACAAGATTCTATGATACGCCGTGAGGCTTTATCATAGATTCTATAAGTGTGGGATTCGGCACCGTAACCAACAAAAATACCCTCTAGAGATTTAGATTCGAATTTAGTTAAGCGACAACCTTTGATCAAATAGAAACACTTACAACCGAAGACACGGAAGTAGGAGATGTTAGGTTTGTTGCCGGTGAGGATCTCATAGGGGGTCTTGTTCAACCCTTTGCGGAAGTAGAGCTGGTTGGATGAATGACATGCCGTGGATATAGCCTCTGCCCAAAAACTTAACGGAGTCTTAAACTCCGCTAACATGGACCTTGCTATATCCATAAGAGTCCGGTTCTTCCTCTCGGCTACACCATTTTGTTGAGGGGTATAAGTTGCGGAATATTGGTGACGAATACCCTCTTCACTAAGAAACTCATTGAGGGTGTAGTTCTTGAACTCGGAGCCATTGTCACTTCTAATTGCCAATATGGGGACATTGTGTTGACGTTGCATTTCAATGGAGAAGTCGATGAAGGTTTGTTGGGTCTCACTCTTCGACTTGAAGAAATAGACCCAAGTGAATCTTGAATAGTCATCAACAATCACCAAACAATACTTCTTCCCACTAAGACTTGCTTCGGGAACGGCACCAAAAAGATCCACATGGAGGAGCTCCAAGATCCTCTTGGATGAAATAATAGTCTTGGAAGGATGGGGAGAATCATGCATCTTGCCTTCAACACAAGCCCTACAAACACGATCTTTGGCAAAAGAGATATATTCTTTTAGTCCGAGAATGTGGCCACCCTTGTGGAGACTTTGCAAAGTTCTCATGTTGACATGGGCTAGGCGGCGATGCCACAACCAACCCTTGTCGGCCTTCCTGAATAGGCACATCGAATTTGAAGTGGTTTTCCCCGAAAAGTCAACCACAAACAAATCATCCTCTACGTACCCAACAAAAGCGACCTTTAGAGTCTTGCTCCACAAGAGTACCACGACATCAATATCAAAGAAGATGGCGAAACCCATCTTATTAAGTGCACGAACGAAAAGTAAATTAAAACCAAGGTCTTTGACAAGCATGACATTCACTAGGGTGATATCCCTAGCAATTACCACCTTGCCAAAACCCAATAGCTCGGATTTTGATCGATCTCCATAAGTGACGGTTGCGTCATTTAGATTTGGTCTCAACTCCGTCATTAATTCCTTGATTCCGGTCATATGTTTTGTGCATCCACTATCAAGCACCCATTTTGACCCACCGGAAGCATAGTCCTATAAGAAATCATTGCTTTGATTTAGGTCCCCATTTCTCAATGGGTCCTCTTTTGTTAGCAACAAGGGTCTTAGGAACCCAAATAGAACGAGCAATAGGCATATTTCTAGGACCAACAAACTTAGCATAGACATCCCCATAATAATCAACAAATATAATGTAGTGTGGGTTAGTCTTTCCCGCAAAGTCATCACTAGTGGTTTTGCCCCTTGAGGCATTCCCACTAGCAATGTTGACCTTCTTAGCTTGGGGAATCTTCTTTGCTTGAGGAGCACTAGAAGTGTTGGCCTTCTTAGCTTGAGGGGTCTTCTTTGCTTGGGGAGCTCTAGCATCCTTCATGAAACCCTCTTTCTCCTTTTCCTCCTCAACGAACCCAAGACCAACTCTCCCTTTTTGTGAAGTAACAAACGGTTTCTTACCTAGGGAGATGGCCTTAGCAAGATTGATCTTCAACCTAGCATTTTCCTCAATGATATTTGCATGATCACAAGTAATGGGAGTGGAGGAACTAGGCATATCATTTTTAGGCGGTTGAGCTTAAAGTTGTTCATACGACTTAGTGAGGGTAGAGAGTTCACTCTCCAATGCTTTGTGGGCCTTGGAGAGATTCTCTAGCTCCTCGGTTAGTCTAGAACGACCAACACCAAGCTCTACCTTTTCCTTCTTACATGCTTTGTATGTAGCAATTGCATGGTCACGTTCTTTAATGAGTTTAGCAACAATTACATCATTTGATTCTTCTATAGATTCTACTTGTTACTCTAGAGAAACTCTAAGCTCATGCTCTTCTTCAAGATTGTCTTTCAAGGATGCAATTTCCATAGCATCCTCTCTTTCAATCTTACCCTTTATCTAAAGCATTTCTTGAGCTTCACCATATTGACTCATAAGAGTCTCAACATGCTTCTTTGTTTCACCTTGCATGTTAGTAATAAAATGATCGAAAGCAACTATTTCCTCTTTGATTTTAAGACTAGTAGCATCATCCATATTACTCATTGCCTTAGGAGATGAGGGAGATGTTACCTCGGTGGTCTTGGCCATGAAGCATCTTGCGGAGGAGTCGGAGACATTCTCATTGGGGGATTCAAATAGGGAAGGAGATGATGAAGAAGCAATAGCAATGGTGGCAACTTCATTTGTGGGCTCTTCTTCTTCTTCCTCGGATGAGTACTCTTCTTGAGCAAGCAATACAATTCTCGGAGGCTTCTTGTTGATGGCATTCTTTTTGAAGAAAGGTTTCTTATGGGTGTCCCTTGACTTGTCCTTCCTAATAAGCTTTCCTCCATGAAGTTCTCGATTCTCAAACGGACACTCGGCTACAAAGTGATATTTATCTTGGCAATTGTAGCAAAAACGAACTCTTTGGCCACCCTCCTTCCTTCCACTTTCCTTGTTGACAAAATCCCTTGCCTTGGACGGACTCTTCCAAAGACTTTAGATGTGAGAGCCGCATAGTCCTTGAGAGTATCTTGAAGCTCTTTGGGATCCCAATGTGACACATCTTCTTGATCCTCCTCATCATCGTCTTGCTCCACAACCTTGGCCTTCAAAGCAAGTGAAGAACCTCTATGCATTCCAATGGCTCGGGCTCGAGCATCTTCGGCGTTCTTGGCGGCCACCTTGTATGCCGCCATCTCTTGCATGACTTCATTAGATGACATGAGGTGAGTTGTGTCTTCCTTGGAGAATCTTCAAGTCGGTGGATTCGAACGGCCAAAGGGCACTCACATACTTCCTCTTGATCCAAGCATCATCCACATAGGTTGCACCAAGGGCTCGAAATTGAGTGGCAAGGGTCTTGAGTCTTCGATACATTTCTTCATGATCTTCACCATCTATCATGAAAAAGCCCTCGGCTTGGTTGCTCAAGGCTTCAAATCTATTCCTTTGCATGCTCTCATTACCGACAAACTCTTGAGTGAGAATATCCCAAGCTTCTTTGGCGGTGGTGGCAAGCTCGATGTGAGACATGTGCTTTTCTCCCACAGCGGTATGAATTATGTTGAGAGCCAAGTCATTGAGTTGACCTTCCACAACTTCTCTTCTTGTCATGTTGTTTGGGTCGACGGCCTTGAAGCCAACTTCGATGATTCTCCATAGCTCGCTCGACGCGCTCTTGATATGAGATCTCATAAGAAATTGCTAGTTAGAAAAACAAGATGGATTAAACTTAGGTGGATCACCCCTATTGTTTATATGAGGATGCGGGATAGGTGGGTCGACGGAGTACTTAAATGGAACACCATGGTACTCCTCCTTCCCATTATCAATTTTAGGAGGGGATTCATTAGTGAGTTGTTCGCCCTCCCCACTATGCGCGGCGGAAGCATTAGCCTCTAGGGATGATGTAGCGGGTGGCGTGTTAGCCTTCAAGAGTTGCCTCATCATAGCACGCAACTCCTCCATTTGAGTGTTCATGGATGATGTCAAGCTTGTTTCCAAATTCTTGAGATCATCCATGGACACCGGTGGAGTGCTACCACCCGTAACATTATCACCGTCACCCATACTCTCTTAGGCGGTGAATCCTAACTTAAGAGCCAAGGCTCTGATACCAATTGAAAGGATCGTATGGGCACCTAGAGGGGGGGGGGGGGGTGAATAGGTGCTACACCAATTTTTAATTCTTTTTCGATTTTAGGCTTAACACAAAGGTAAATTCTCTAGATATGCAACTACGGTGAATTTACCTATATGAGAAGCAAACTAAAACAACTAGGCAATTAACGAAATAAGTAAAGACAACTAACGGAAAGAGATAACCGAAATTAGAAGCACGCGGAGACAAGGATGTATTCTCGAGTTCCTCCTTGTTAAGGGAGTACGTCTCATTGGAGGGGTGTGAGCTCGCCACAAGAGGCCTACTCAAGATGCCACAAAGGCCTCACCCTATTCTCCGATGAACCGCACCCGAGGGTTTGGTTCACCTTCCACTATCGGAATCCTTCGAGGCGGAATCCGGAGCCTTTACAATGTTTTTGGGGCACACACCCACAACTTAATTGGGGGCTCCCAAATCAACAAATCTGTCACAGTTACAACAAGTAGTAAGCACAAGAATACTAGGGTAACACAATGCTAACCCTAGAGACGAAATCCTCAAGTAAATGAGGGGGAAATGAAAAACGGCTTGGTGAAGATGTAGATCTGGGTCTTCTCCTTCAATCCACCAAAGATCAACGCGTTTGGATGGAGGAATTGGGAGATCTATCGATTTTGAGCTCTGAGATATTAGGGTTCTTAAATGCTGGACGAGCTAAGTGTCCTGAGGTAGGTGGAGGGGTATTTATACCCCTCTAAAATTTCTGACCATTGGAAGTCACTTAGACCGGAGACTCCGGTGTATGCCGGAGACTCCGGTCTCCTTCCGGGGTTCCTCCAGACTGACTCTAGAGGCGTACCACACCTTGCACACTTGGGGAAGGGTCGGAGACTCTGGTCAGGGGGACCGGAAACTCCGGTGCGGGCGGAGACTCCGCACCCGGGCGGAAACTTTGTCGATGAAGCTGAACAGGCCGGAGACTCCGGTCGCCAAGGGCCGGATACTCCGGCCTCCCGGAGACTCCGGGCACCCTCCGGTGATACTCCGGAGGGGTATCCAGTGCCGCACCACATCTTGGCGAAGGGCAGGAAAATCCAGGGGGCCGGAGACTCCGGCCCAGACAGACCGGAGACTCTGGCCAGGGATTGTTCTGCAGCAAATGAACTCAGCCAATTCTTCCCTTTTTGGTGAAAGATGCTCAGGGTAAAAATATGACAATTAACCTGCAGCACTTAGCATCTCATTAGATGATCACTAGTGTTGTTAATTAACACACAAAACCAAAGGGGTTTAGGAAATGCTCTTTCATCGGGGCGGCGGCGTCGAGGTGATCGAGGAGCGCGTACTTGCGAACGGCGGCGCGGAAGAAGGTGCGCCACTGGCGATGGACGCCGGTGTCAAGCGCGAGCTCGACGGGAACGTGGCCCTTGATGGAGTGGAGGCCGACGACCTGAGCGTGCAGGGATGTCAAGGAGAACGATCCCGCGCTCGTGGCAGAAGCGCCCGTGCCAGCGAGGGCCAGCTTCGCCTTGGCGGCCTCGAGCTCCTTCGCGGCTTCGTCATTTGAGAGCGACATGGAGGCAAAGATGAAAGGCTAGGGTTGGTGGTCTCGCAGAGGGATGGCGCAGACCTAGGTTAGGGTTTTGCGTCTGATACCATGTAAGATAGGGGAAACCACTCGTTGTGGTGCTTGTATTGATCTATAAATAGGAGATTACAAGGCAGAGTTCTTGTCCTACAAGACACGGACACATATACAGGATTACACATATAAAACCATATATCTATACAAATACACACTACAGTTATATATATTATAACATGTATCTCTAGTTGGTAACCCCAATTTCTCTTTTCTGTTGTTCGGTTATGTTACTCATGGCTATTTGTTGGCTTTGTTAATTCAACGTCTGATTCTTTTTGAGCATCGGTTAAAAAAATAATGAAGAATACGCTTGGCACTAAACCAGTGAGGAGTGTGAGGTGACTGCTTAAAAATTAAACACCTTGTTAACCGTAAAGGATAGATCAAGCCTTGGTAACAGTAAGGTACTAGAGACAACTGATAATATTGCTATACAAGGTAGCATCTCAGAATCCAAAAAAACTCCATCATACGACGGGAGCTTATCAGTGCGCCTCTCTTTCTTAGACTTGTGGCACTCCTTTACCCAGTGGTCGGTGATGCCGTAGTTGTGGCTATTATGACCGGCATCACCTATAGCCGGAGGAAGCCCATTAGTGGGCCAAATTAGGGGCTTAGCCCATTATCTTTTATTATATAAGAGTTGTAATAGGATTTTTGAGACTTAAGCAATAATCAACAGTATTATTGCCGACTCCCAGAGGAGTCGGCCTTGAACCCTAGCCGCCGCCCCCTCCTCCCCTGCAACCGCGCGACGGCGACAGCACGCCGGCGCCGCCCTCCTCCTCCTCGCTCCTCGCACTCCCACCCCTATAACCTATGTTCCCGATCCGGTAGAGTCCAAGGTTCTACCAATTTGGTATCAGATTCCTTGGTTTCAATGTCGTCGGGACTGCCCACCGCCTCCGCTGCGATCGCCTCCTCGGGCGCGGCCATGGAGTCGTCGGCGGCTTCTGCGAGTCAATCTGCGCTGCCCCGGGAGCCTGCCCCCATCCTCTCGGCCCAGGAGCTGTCGACGGGCCTCCGCGACCTCACCGAGGCGGTCACCGAGATGCGGTCCACCCTCCAGGAGCTCCTCCTGCGGGGGACGGCGTCCCCGCCACCACCACCGCCGCCGGCTGCAGTCACGTCGCAGCAAGGGGTGCCGATCACCCAGGTCAAGTTCCCACCATCGCCATCTCCGCTGCCGCCGTGGGCGACCTCGCCCACCTTCACCACGGCGCCCGGATAGACATCCGCGCCGCCGATGTCCGCACCTCCCGGGGCCGCTGCCTTCGGGGGTCTGGGGTTCGCCGAGCCGTACTCCTCCATGACGCCGCCCTACATCCCCTCCGCACTGGGTCGCCCCGAGGGAGCCTTCGCTGCCGCGCCACACGGCCAGCAGCCGCCCCGCTTCACCAAACTGGAATTCTTCACCTACGACGGTACCGTCGACCCCCTCAACTGGATCAACCAATGCGAGCAGTTTTTCCGGGGGCAGCGGACACTAGCGTCGGATCGCACGTGGATCGCCTCGTACCACCTCCGAGGCGCCGCACAGACGTGGTACTACGCCCTCGAGCAGGACGAGGGCATGATGCCGTCATGGGAGCGCTTCCGCGACCTGTGCCTCCTCCGCTTTGGACCGCCGGTTCGCGGCAGCCGCCTAGCCGAGCTCGGCCGCCTTCCCTTCACCGGCTCGGTGCAGGATTTCGCCGACCGCTTCCAGTCGTTGGCGTGCCATGCGCCTGACGTCTCGGGCCGCCAGCGCGCCGACCTCTTCATCGGGGGCCTGCCCGACCACATACGCGTCGACGTGGAGCTGCGGGAACCCCAAGACCTGCAGTCTGCCATGTACTATACGCGGGCATACGAGCAGCGCGCCAATGCCATGCAGCAGCAACAGACGAGCCGGGGCGTGCGCGTCTCACCCCGCCCGGTCACACCGACCGCGGCCCCGACGCGCACCGCAGGGTCGACCGCCCCCGGGGCTGCGCCGGCGCCAACGCGCCCCTTCAAACGCCTAACCGCGGCCGAGCAGCTCGACCGCCGCCGCAAGGGGCTGTGCTTCAACTGCGACGAGCCCTATGCGCCGGGCCACACGTGCGCCCGTCTTTTCTACCTGGAGACCGTCGACGACGACGCCGTGGAGGCCCTCACCGCGGAGCTAGAGACCGCGACACTCTCCAAGGCCTTTGTCATATCACTTCACGCCTTGGCAGGCATCAAGACGGCCAAAACCATGCTGCTGCCAGTGACCATTCATGGGGAGCAACTGACCGCTCTGGTGGACACGGGCTCGACACATAATTTTATGTCCGGGGATACTCTGCGCCGACTTGCACTTCAGCCATCCGGCGGCCAGTTCAGCGTCACCATCGCCAACGGGGACCGCCTTGCCTGCGAGGGCGTCGCGCGGCGGGTTCGCGCCCTCATAGGCGACGAGCCCTTCGCCATCGACTGCGTCGGCATCAACCTGGGCTGCTACGACTTCATCCTCGGCCTCGACTTCCTCTCCACGCTGGGGCCCATCCTATGGGACTTCGACGCCCTGACCCTCATCTTCTGGCGCGAAGGGGGCCGCCGCGTCCAGTGGACGGGCATCGGCGGGTCCGGGCCCACGACCCCGCAGCTCCAGCTGATGGCCGCAGCCCTCGACGAGGCGCACCCCCTGCTGGCCGACCTCCTGGAGCAGCACCGTGACATCTTCGAGGAGCCACGGGGCCTCCCACCGGCACGACCCTGCGACCACCGCATCCACCTGCCGCCGGACACGGCGCCTGTCGCCGTACGGCCGTACCGCTACCCCCAGCTGCAGAAGGACGAGCTCGAGCGCCAAGTGGTGGAGATGCTCGCATAGGGCATCATCCGGATTTCGACGTCGCCATTCTCCACGCCGGTGCTCTTGGTGCGCAAGCCCGACGGCACGTGGCGGTTCTGCATCGACTATCGCGCCCTCAACTCCGTCACCTACAAGGACAAGTTCCCCATCCCCGTGGTGGACGAGCTCTTGGACGAGTTGCACGGGGCGCGCTTCTTCACCAAGCTCGACCTCCGCTCCGGCTATCACCAAGTACGGATGCACCCGGACAACGTCGAGAAGACCGCCTTCTGCACACACCACGGCCACTTCGAGTTCTTGGTGATGCCTTTCGGCCTCTCCAACGCACCGACGACGTTCCAGGCCCTCATGAACGATGTGCTCAGCCCCTACTTACGCCGCTTTGCTCTTGTTTTCTTTGATGATATTCTTATCTATAGTGCATCTTGGGCGGAGCACCTGCAGCACGTGGCCATCATCCTGAACGAGCTCCGAGCGCATCGCCTTCACCTCAAGCGCTCGAAGTGCTCGTTTGGCACGACCTCTGTCGCCTACTTGGGGCACGTCATCTCCGCGGACGACGTGGCCATGGATGCGGACAAGGTCGCTGCCGTCGCCGCCCGGCCGACCCCACAGTCCCCTCGGGCGCTGCGCGGGTTTCTGGGCCTTGCCGGCTACTACCGAAAGTACATCCGGGACTTCGGCCTCATCGCGGCGCCACTGACACGCCTTCTACGCCGCGACGCCTTCGCATGGGACGCGGAGGCTACGGAGGCCTTCCAAGCTCTTCAGCGAGCCCTCACGACGGGGCCGGTACTCCAAATGCCGGACTTCGACAGCCCCTTCGTGGTCGACTGCGACGCCTCCGGCACCGGGTTCGGCGCCGTCCTGCACCAGGGCGACGGGCCATTGGCATTCTTCAGCCGCCCCTTCGCCGCTCGCCACCATAAGCTCGCGGCTTATGAGCGCGAGCTGATCGGCCTGGTCCAGGCCGTGCAGCATTGGAGGCCGTACCTTTGGGGGCGCTCGTTCCGGGTCCGCACTGATCACTACATCCTCAAGTTCTTGCTCGACCAGCTCCTCTCCACCGTGCCGCAGCATCAGTGGATCAGCAAGCTCTTTGGCTACGACTTCACCGTCGAGTACCGCCCCGGTCGGCTTAACACAGTGGCCGACGCCCTCTCTCGCCACGACTACGAGGCCCTCGAGGGGGACAGGGCGCCTGTTGGAGCGGCCATGTGCATCCGCTCAGGGCCGTCATTTGCGCTCATCGACGCCATCCGCCAGGCCACGACATCGGCCAGCGACACCCAGGACCTCCGACAGCGCCTGGACGTCGGCGCGCTGGAGGCGCCCTGGCACATGACGGACGGCCTGCTCCGCCACGGCCACCGCCTATTTGTGCCCGACCACGACGACCTACGCCATCAGGTCCTGGAGTTGGCACACTCATCAGGCCATGAGGGTGTTCAGAAGACCCTCCACCGCCTTCGCGCCGATTTCTATATCCCGGGCGACAAGGCATTGGTGCAGGATTGGGTGAGGGCATGCGTCACGTGCCAGCGCAACAAGACGGAGCAACGGCCGGCCGGCCTCCTACATCCCCTCGAGGTACCCTCGCAGGTGTGGGCGGATATCTCCATGGACTTCATCGAGGGGCTTCCCAAGGTAGGCGGCAAATCCGTCATCCTCACGGTGGTCGACCGCTTCTCCAAGTACGCGCACTTCATCGCGCTCGGCCATCCCTACACGGCCGCCTCCGTGGCTCGTGCCTTCTTCGACGGTGTCGTCCGGCTCCATGGGTTTCCGGCGTCGATCGTCAGCGACCGTGATCCGGTGTTCACTGGTCACGTCTGGCGGGATCTCTTTCGGTTGGCCGGCGTCAAGCTTCGCTTCAGCACCGCGTTCCACCCTCAGACGGACGGGCAATCTGAGGTGGTCAACAAGGTGATTGCGATGTACCTGCGATGCGTCACGGGGGATCGCCCACGAGCTTGGGTAGACTGGCTGGCATGGGCGGAGTATTGCTACAACACCTCCTATCACGCCGCCCTGCACACCACGCCCTTCGAGATGGTCTACGGCCGGCCGCCTCCGCGTATGCTGCCCTTCGAGGACGGGACAGCCAGGACTGAGGCTGCGGGTGACTTTCTCCGCACCCGCGATGAGATATTGGACGAGGCGCGTCAGCGCCTTCTCCAGGCACAGCAGCTGTCCAAGAAGTGCTATGATGCCCACCATCACGCGGCGGAGTTCGCGGTGGGTGATTGGGTTTGGCTCCGCCTTCTGCACCGGACTACGCAGTCCCTGGACCCGCGCTCCAAGCGCAAGCTGGGACCTCGCTACGCGGGGCCATTCTGGGTCCTCGAGCGCGTCGGGTCGCTTGCATACAGGCTGGAGCTGCCGGAGGGGTCCCGTCTTCACGACGTCTTCCATGTGGGTCTGCTCAAGGCCTTCCACGGCAACCCACCTGCAGCACCTCCGGCTCTACCACCTACAGCAAGGGGGCGCCTCCTTCCAGCCCCGCAGAAGGTGCTGAAGGCCCAGAAGCGTCGTGACGTCTGGCATGTCCTGGTGCAGTGGACAGGACTTCCGGTGAGTGATGCAACTTGGGAGAAGCTCGACGAGTTCCGCCAGCAGTTTCCAGATGTCCAGCTCGAGGATGAGCTGTTTGTCGAGGCGGGGAGAGATGTTATGACCGGCATCACCTATAGCCGGAGGAAGCCCATTAGTGGGCCAAATTAGGGGCTTAGCCCATTATCTTTTATTATATAAGAGTTGTAATAGGATTTTTGAGACTTAAGCAATAATCAACAGTATTATTGCCGACTCCTAGAGGAGTCGGCCTTGAACCCTAGCCGCCGCCCCCTCCTCCCCTGCAACCGCGTGACGGCGCCAGCACGCCGGCGCCGCCCTCCTCCTCCTCGCTCCTCGCACTCCCACCCCTATAACCTACGTTCCCGATCCGGTAGAGTCCAAGGTTCTACCAGTGGCACTTGTCCTTTTTGAGCTTGCCACCACACACCACCGTAACCCTGGACGGTGACTTGGGCTTAGGTTGGCCCTTCCCTTTCCACAGTGGCTTGACGGCTACTGTGTCCGAGCCTTCTAATATATTTGATTTTTTTAGAGATTCTAATACTCAATCCGCTCCGAAAAGCATGTCATATCTTTATTTAAACTAGCACAGTGGCCCTCGCAAAAGCGAGGGCATGGTCTTTGGCTGTATGGATTCGACTGAAAATGTTAGTAATACAAAATAGCATCGGAAAAATAATGGAAAAACCCTAGACAAACTTATCATTACATAGTTTTTCTTTTGAAAATTGAGCTTTTAAAATTAAAAATAAATTAGGGCATTCATATGAATATAAATTGAAATCCCGTAGATAAATAAACAAATAGAAGAACTCCAGAACATGGAATGAATCCTGCCTTGATACATTTTTTACATAATCTGAACATGGGAAGTAGATGCTAGGAAACAAAATGGTACTATTAACCTTGTGGAAAACAATATTAAGGGGGGAGTTAAATCTAGGACCCTTGTCAACTTTCAGGACGTCGGATCCGATGGTCATAAAGGTTGAGGGTCTGGAAGAGCTCCTCCTTGATGCAGTTATAATATCCCTAATTCATCTAGGGAATTTTATCGGCGCACACACAAAAATTATGTACCAATCCTTGACCATCTTTATTAAAATGTAAACTTATTTTCAAAACATATGCACTTTTGTACCACTCTATTATACGGATGATAGCATTGTTCATATTCAACTGAACATATAAATGCGTACGAAATATTGCTCTCTCGTATATTTATCTCTCTATATATTAAACCTAATATCATCCACAAATTATTGACTATATTCATTTAGGACTTAGTTCCACTAACTAATATATATCACTATAAATTGTTTGACAACTTAAAAGAAAGGAGTGAAAGGCTCAACCGAGATCTGGGGGACCAAAGCTTCGCATGCTAATATAATACAATGCACAAATTATTAGCCATCACACATAAAGGGATCATAAAATTCATGTTAGCCGTTGTTTGATTTTGTACTTGCAATCATATTCACTTACGTACCACTTGTATTATATGGCTTATAGCAAGGTACGTATTCAAAGGAACATATAAATGTGTGCAAATGATTGCTCGGTCATATGTTTATCTCTTTATATATTGGGACTGATACTCCCAAATTATCGACCCACTTCAGATTAGAACTTTAGTTTCACTAACAAATATATTATCACTATAAAATTGTTTGACAACTGAATAGTAAGATTGAAGGCAAAACCATGATCCGGAGGACCAAAAATTGTATACCGATCTAATATCATGCACAAATTATCGACCATCACACATAAATGCATCATAATTATCATGTACAAATAATAGGTAATTCCACGGTAAAATAAGATCAAAAAACATGAGTCAAGGTGATCATGCGTTGGTCCAGAAGAGTGAAAGGAAGCCCTAGCTGTGTAGGGATGCGTTATCGGCATGCCAATATGGATTCACTTTGGACAACTTTTCTTTGTGCACCATAAAATTCGAATTTTTATGCTCATGTACTTTTAGTCGTAGGATAAAATTCGAACAACGGCTGCCCATGCCAGGCCATGTCAGGCCTCAAGATCAATTTCGAAAAAAGCGAGGTCGTGATCCTGGGGTACTCCCCGGAGGAACAAAGACGGTTTGCGGACAACCTCAATTGTAGGCTGTCCACATTCCCAGTTTCCTACTTGGGAATGCCAATCAGAGACTCACGGATCCTTACTAGGGACCTAGACCCGCTAGTTGAGCGGGTCAAGGCGAAATCCGAGCCGTGGCAGGGGAGGTTTACTTCCAAGGGGAGTAAAACCATCCTTATTGACTCCTGCCTATCGAGTCTCCCCAAGTACACGATGGGGCTATACATCCTGCCAGAGGGAGTACATGCTAGCTTCGACAAGGAGCTTTCTCGCTTCTTCTGGCAAGCGGCTAACGGTAGACACAAGTACCACATGGTAAAGTGGGCAGACATTTGCGCCCCCAAGGAGCTTGGGGGCATAGGTATTTTGGCATCCCGGCAGATGAATAAGGCATTGATGCTGAAATGGGTCTGGAGGATCCTTAGGGATGATGGGGGTCTTTGGCTCCAACTTGTGAAGGCCAAGTACCTGAGGGACAGCCCCCTCATGGCCTGTGAAAGGAAGGATGGATCCCAATTCTGGCGATCCATCCAGACTATTAAGCATGAGATACGGCTGGGGTCGGCTTTCTCCGTAGGCGACGGACGAGGCACCCTCTTCTGGCTGGATTCATGGCTTGGTGGTCAACCACTCCGGTATGAGTTCCCGGAACTCTTTGCAATCTGCTCGGACCCGTCCCTCTTGGTTGCAGATGCGACCCAGCAGGGTCGGTGGAACATTGGGTTCCGTCGCACGTTCGACCCGGTTGAGGCCAATAGGTGGGAGATGCTTCTTGCTATCGTCCCTCTCTCTTTAACGGACGCTCCGGATAGCGTTGCCTGGGCACTCTCGCCCTCTGGTAACTTCTCGGTGGGCTCCGTGTATCGAGCCCTATTTAGAGGGCCTGTTATGCATTGGACCTCCCAACTTTGGAAGGCCCCAATGCCGTTGAAGATTAAGATCTTTACGTGGTAACTGTTGAGGGACCGCCTCCCATCTGGTGTGGAGGTGGTCAAGCGGTTTGGCCCAGGCAATGGGACATGTCCGCTATGTGCGGTTCCAGAATCGGGAACCAACATCCTCTTCTCTAGTCCTGCTGCTCGCTTTCTGTGGAGCTTCTTGGCCGAGGCTCTTGGTCCTGAGTGGCAGGCCCAGGACCTTGGCGAGTTCCTCGAAGTGCAAGCGAACCGTACCGGTAGGAGGAGGCGCCTCTTCTGGTAAATGTTCGCTGCGATGACCTGGACCCTCTGGACCATCCGTAACAAAATGGTTATCGAGCGTGTCTTTCTGAGGCGTGCCTCTGACTCTGTGTTTAAATTTCTTGCATTCTTAC
The DNA here is from genome assembly GCA_012064385.1 of Puccinellia tenuiflora. Taxonomy (NCBI): domain Eukaryota; kingdom Viridiplantae; phylum Streptophyta; class Magnoliopsida; order Poales; family Poaceae; genus Puccinellia; species Puccinellia tenuiflora. Next base: position 75,941 of record QRDG01000981.1, on the reverse strand, counting down.
ATCAGTGGCATCCGCTCTGTAGACAGCGGGACAAGGAGCGGCTGGATGGCATGACCGAGGATCTCCTGAGAGTGGCACACATGATGTCGGCATCATCCAGCCATTGAGTTGTACTCCTCGCGGAGTTGTATCGATCTTTGTTTCTCTTTTGTGTGGGTCGGTTTGTGCTGTGGCCCCAGCGAACGCTTTTCTTCTTGTTTGTGCGTTTGCACGTTCGATGTACTGTACTGTGGTGGTTGCTTTATTTATAAAGCTGGGCGAAAAGCCTGTTTCGTGGATAAAATTCGAATTTTTATGCTTATGTACTTTTAGTCGTAGGAGGCAAAACTAATTTACTATTCATTAATATATTATAACCAAATATTATGCACAATGATTAACTTGTTAGATGTGAACTTCAGCTCCGTGTACTTGCACATAGATATTTTGTTATCACAACATAGATGATTGGTTCCCCGACTCATACTATGAACTATAATTTTTTGTACCAAGGTAATATTATCTACAACCAATCTTTTGGCTCAAGACAAAAGATCAACTACCTGACGATCCAAATATACGAACTGAATATTAGATACAAATATCCGACCATGTAAATAAAGCAAAAATCTCTAATATTAACCACCACCTATATTTCATGAAAAATAACATTACTATAATATTCCATTAGTTAATGCCATGACTATACCCTTGAATGCGAAATACAAATACAAAAGTAACAAAAAATATGAATAAGTTGAAGGAGACATAAAGCAGACCAAATAAAAAAATTGCTTAGGTTTTTGGAAAAAGACACCAAAAGATAGTACATATCAATGATAAGAGAGAACACCAAAACTCCTAGACTAATCAAAAAGCCACTGAGCACTCAATTTATAAACAGAGTTTTTTTAATATAATGAGCAACACTCATGCACACATTCAAAAATAGAAGACATCATCCAAAAAATTGAAATCAGACTTAAGCAGAATGTACAATGGTGAAACTCTAAAAGAAGACATCATCTAAGTAAACAAAAAACAAACTTAAGCAGAATGTACAATTGTGAAAACTGCAGCAATGAACTAATTTTAGATTAGTCCAGGAGTTTACTAATTTGGCATTAGAAAGCATTTTCCTACGGGAGCGACGTTTCTACACCCGGGCTCACCACCAGCTGTTATTTTCGAAAAAATTAAAAAAAGTAAAACATTATGAAAAATTCTGAAAAGAATTGGCAACACACATATATGAGTTGTTCACCTTCGTGCAAAGTTTTGGAATGAAAAGAAATTTCCTATGCTCTGTACAAAAAAGACAAATTGAGTGGTCAAAATATCTAGAAATATATTTTGGAAAACACTGATTTTGTCTTTTTTTGCACAGAGCACATGAAATGTCTTTTCATTCTGAAACTTTGCATGAATGTGAAAAACTCATATGTGTGTGTCTCCAATTTATTTCAGAATTTTTCATAATGTTTTACTATTTTTTTTTCAAAAAAAAAGCTGGAGCTGGTGAGCTCGAGTGCAGCTTTGAATTTCCGTTTTCCTATGCTTTACTCAAATTCACATTTGTTAATTCTAATGCTATACTCTAACGATATATACTTGCATTGTTTACTGTGTAGTGCTCTATTTGCCGTTAAGAAATCAAGATATTGCTTTTTCGTGCTGCCCAGAATGTGAAATACCACGTCCAAGAATTTTAAAATATATAGTCAATGGAAACTATAGAGATGAACGAAACATAAAAAATAGGATCAAGATTAACCAAGCATTGTCATTTGTGAATGCCTTTCTTTTACCGATCTGATTTTCTATGACAAAGAAGGATTGACCTGCGAACATATCACCCAAAAGTATGGTCTAATTTTACATTGTCTAGGTCATACAACACATGTGTGTCACGACTTATCTGAAAAATAAAAATAAAATGCTTGTTAGCATTTCCTGGGCTGTGCGGCTGACTAACAATTGAACGGGGGTCGTCGCTAGGACCTCAGGGTGAAGAACGGATAGGACTCCATGGCATAAAAAAACCCACCCCGGTATTTTTGTACGGAGCTTGACCTGTGAATTATACAGACCTCGCGAGCTCCTGATTTTCTCCCGACGGATTCCGCGTTTTGAGGAAAAAAACAGCCATCCAAGCGGACCCTAAGTCGAGAAAGAGCTGCAATTTTTTGACTGAAAATCCAGTCAGAGACGCTTTTTAATTATGAATAGAAGAAAGCCTGATAGCCAAATGACTCGGTTTATGAGGGAAACCGGGCCGGAAAACCGTACAACTCCTATCAGCGCTAGGTCAGCGGACACGCAGAAGCATGGCACAACAGCAACAAACTCAGCAAACACCACAGAAACAACACTACACTCTACACCAACAGCAACATCATCAACACTGACGACACAAAGGTCTGCACGATACAACCAACACGCAGGAGGACCTCGACTTCCATCTTCATCTGACCAAGCAAGCTAGGAGCTATGAACTTGGCCGTCTGGTTGCCATCCGCCGACACCCCCAAAGGAGGGAGGGGTGACAAACGGAAACGAGACGAAACTCGCTAACCCAGCTTCCGATGAGAGCTTCAGACCCAACCGCAAATATGGTGGACCGGCAAGACCAAAGAGCACGCCACAGAACGGCCGACCACCTCCATCATCACCGCAAACCAATCCACAGACCTCACACCGGTCGGTAACATTTAGAGGTAAAGGTGGTTCCAAGACGACGGCTCCAAGGAGCTAGCGACGCCGCAGACGCCGCCGTCGTCCGATCTAAACAAAGATCTTTGGCTTTCGCCCGGAGAACACTTAGGGTAGTCGGGTGTGGGAGCTGCACGATGACGCCTCCAACGAGGAAAACGGCGCTCACGAGCGTCGCCGTCGTCGGGCCAACAGAGTCGGCACAGAGCTTTCGCTCGCAGCACCCAACCCGACACCGCCACCTGACCTGCCTGGCCACTGGGAGCTCCATACCTGGGTGTCGCCGGCCGAGTCGAAGTCCACGGAGTCCTCCTCTCCTCCGAGCATTAGGCCGAAGGAGCTCCACGGCCAGCAATGCCGCGCCTAAGGTCCAGATCGCCGCGCCGCCACACCACCGCCACCACAACCCCCCACCTCCGCCTCTTCCGCCTCACCCGCAGGGCGTCGTCGCGCCCAGCCTGACCCGCACCACCGGGGCTGCAGCCGCGCGTAGAAGCCGCGGCCCGCCGAGCCCAGATCGGGCCCAAGGGCCCGCATGGCCGCCAGAACCAGAGGGCGCCGCCGCCGCGCCTGCTCCGCCGCAACCTCACCACCTCCACAGCGAACCACTACGCCACACCCGCCGGCACCTGCTCGAAGGAGAGCCACCGCGCCGCATCTCCGCGCCTCACGGCGCACGCGTAAACCGCTGCTCTCCCCGCGCCATCCATTTTGGAGGTTGGGGGCCGCCGCCACCGCTAGGAAGCTGACGGCAGCGACAGCGGGGCGGGTGCACGGGAGGGGGAGCTAGTGGCGGCGGCTAGGGTTTCCCTCGAGTCGCCCGTGAGGGGCGACGCGAGGGATGGGGTTGTTTTTGTCCTCGCTCTTCTTTCCACATAAATGCACATCTAAAGAGCTGCAATTTGCTACAAAACCGCGAAGAGATAGATCATGGAGGTTACCGGAGGACGGACGTGGAAGGAGGCCACTTCGTGGACTCCATTGCGAGCAGCCGAGTACCTCATCCGGCCGGCTCTTCCAGGTCGAGCTTGAACAGTATAGGATTAATCTGGACAGCCTTGGACTCCACCCGATCAGCTTCAGCGTACATACAAGATTAGACATCTAGAAATAATTAATCTGGTTGTAGCAAAGACAAATTGCACGTCCATGCAAGGATTGCGTTGGAGGCACTGTGCACCTCCACGTCAAGGTTGCAGCTCGTGGCCATGCGAGGGCTCATCTTATCTCTAAACACGGCCGTCCTGCACGCCGACTCATTTTATTTATTTAACGGATTTGCTAATTCTCATGTGCCTGAGATTATCTTAAGTCTCAGTCGACGTACAGAGCCGTCCGTTCTCATGTCAAGATTCGTGCAGATTTTGTCTTTTCTGTTGGAGCGAATAGAAAGAAAAAATTCGGGCTGGCCATGCCTCGAACACGGGACCTCAAGGTTCCTTCCGGCTACGCGTAACAACTGCGATACACCTTTTGTTTTGAATAAGAAGAAATGCTTCGGGAGTTAAATAAAATGCCGAAACTTTTTTTTTCTGTTTGCGCAGCCAGAGAAATCTTTGTTCCAAAAGGAAATATTAATGCCTTCTTTTGTCATATATGTATTTTTTTTGCTTCTTTTCTCTATTCCTATTTTTATGTATGTCATTTCTCTTTATTTTTATTTTCTTTAATCAATTTTTATCAATGCATGTATTTTCTTCCATTGTGGACATGTTCAGATTCACTAAAGTGTAGTTGAATTTTTTAGAAAAATGCAACTGCATTTTTAAAAGTGCGTAGAAACATTTATAACTTTATAGAGAACTTTAACGATTTTTGGATATATGTATTCTTTAAAACGTGTAACTATAACCGGTTTTTAATTCGACTTGCAATTTTTTCAATAAATGTGCATGTACCAAGTAGTTTTCCATGTGAGTTGCACCTTTTCTCTAGAATGTGCAACTACAACGAGTTTCTCGTTACAAGTAGCCTTTTTTTGAAAAAAGACAACTGGTTAGCTTTAGTTGCACATTTCTGTGAATTTTATGCAACTAACCAACCAGTTGTACAAACTATCTGATATGTACAACTGGTTAACTTAGTTGCTCATTTCCGCCGGTTTTGTGCAACTAAGCTAATCAGTTGTACATTTCTATCAGTTTTGTGCAACTGGTTAGCTTTAGTTGCTTATTATTGTGAGTTTTCACTTTTAATTAACTAACCAACCAATTGCACAAAACCGTCAGTTAGCTAGTTGCTCATTTTTCATAGTTTTGTGGAACTAAGCTAACCAGTCGCACATTTCTATCAGTTTTGTATAACTGCTTAACTTAGTTACTCATTTCTGATGGTTTTGTGTAACTAAGATAACCAGTTACACATTTCCATCAGATTTAGGCAACTGATTGGCTTAATTGCTCATTTCTGTGAATTTTTGAGCAACTAACCAACCGGTTACGCAAAACTGTCTGATTTGTGCAACTTGTTACCTTAGTTGCTCATTTCTAACGGTTTTGTGCAACTAAGGTAACAAGTTGTACATTTTTATCAAATTTGTGCAACTGGTTAGCTAGTTTCTCATTTTGACAGATTTGTGGAACTAAGCTAACCAGTTGCACATTTCTATGAGATTTGTGTAACGGATTATAGCTTATTTGCACATACCTGTGAGATTTGTGCAACTAACAAACCAGTTACACATTTATATCAGATTTGTGCAACTAGTTGGTTAGTTGCTCATTCCTATCAGTTTTGACAACTAACGAACCAGTTGCCCCACTAGAAACCTAATTTCAAAAAAAGTAAAACGAAATTGGAAACATAAAAAGGAAAAATAAAATGTAACATAAAAGATGAACAAAAAAGTAAGCTGAGAAAGAAAACAGAAAACAAACAAAATTCTTTTACTAGCCCGGCCGAGTTGCAAATCTTTTAGGACCCAAAACCTTGTCTGTGGAAGTCCAACATGTTCGTGTAGATGGGATTGGTCTCAAAAAAAAAACATGCACATGGATCGCTGGTTTGAGTTGCTACTAGTAGCGAATACGAATCATACGATTTCCATGCATGTACCATCGATTGAGACTTAACATAATCTCAGTCACCCGTGACATAGACACATTCTTTGTTTAAACAATCCCTAAATCACATGCCTTATAATTTATAAGGTGAATCTCCATTGAAAAGAATATACTCACTCCGTATCAAAATATAAGATGTTGTAGCATTTCTCTTTCCATCCATATATAGACATATCTATATATGGATGGAAAGAGAAATGCTACAACATCTTATATTTTGATACGGAGTGAGTAATAGGTTTGGTACGGGACCTGAACTGGTGGAGTCCATCACGTTTTATATTTCATCGTAGCATACAGGGATAGAGATTACAGATACTTAACAGCCGTACAAACAACCTTAGCTATACAGTTAATATACTCCCAAAATTAGTTAGCACGCTACGTTAAAGGTGACAGGCTCTAGAAAACTACCGATCAGTTTTGATCGTGTGTTCTCTAGGCCCGCGTACAACATGATCACGTCAAACATGTACCTTTCCAAAACCGAATTACGTTACATATAAACTTTTATTTAATCCTAACCATCAATTATAGATCTAACAATAGAAAATAATTAAGGAAATGTGGATCAATATGGTGGCTCTATTCTAGGCTCTTATATTACTTTTAGTATATAGATAATATATAATAGATTTGAATATATCTAGATATTATTTATTGTCTCGGGACAGAGGTAGTATATTTAATTGATTGATTGTTGGCTTCTGTGTGCGTGCCTCGCGGACATGCTAGCTCCACCCTGAGTCCCTGACGCACATCACTTCGATGGCATCCCAGGCTTCCTTGGCGTCAGCGAGTACCGGCAACATCTCCGTCGGGACCGAGCGCAGGATCGCCCCGAGGGCCCTCCGCTCCTGCCGCTCGCTTCCTGTGCCCAGGTCGAGGGCCTCCCAGAGACCGGCGCCCTGCGGCTGAACTCACATGAGTATCGCCCACTACTCGGAGTAGTGTGTGCGTGTGACCGTCTGGAGTTGATGGCGCCGCCGCCGCCGTCCTCCCTCGCGACCTGGCGCACCATCAGGTACTGGACAATGCCATCCCAGAGTCCCCGATCGCATCCCTACTCTGTCGCTATCCGACGGCAGGATCCTAGCTAGCGACGACCTATCCTACTCAACTGATTTAACGACCGAGTCACAAGCTGGTTCGCGACACAGCTTATATTACTAACTGAAAGTAACTGGAATAAAACTGCAGCAGTGCAGCTAACTGTCGAAACTGAATTTTCGAACAGTCACCCTACCAAGCGCGCCGCAGCTAAGCTTTGGTCGAGTATGTACAGATCGCTGAGGAGCTCCGTCGCGCGGTGCGTCTCGACCCAATGCTCAGTGGGGTCAGGAGGCGCGCGTACATATGGCGGACCGGCATGGGAGTGTCACGGAGGCACACAACTTCAAAGATCGAAATCATAGTCCTCAAGACCATTGAGGAAGGATCGAGGGTGCACTCGTCGTCACGGAGAGGCTGAGTGGCTGACCAATCGGCGTCAATGTTTCGGAAAGATCCTTCACCTTGCTGAAGTAGACGGCAGCTAGCGGCCATGTTAAGATTCTTGACCATCGACCTCCTGTTGGACTGATACGCGAAACTGCTCGAGACGATGGCCTGCTCCTGTTTGAGGTGGCCATCCATGGAGGTGGGCACGAAGAGCACAATGCCGGACACCCCATAACTCAGCGATGATTGGATCGTGGAGAGGATGGTGGGAAGGCCGGGAGCACCAATGAGAGATGCGCCTCTCTTGGCGGCGGACGGATACGTGCCGGCGGCGGGAGACGTGGCCATAGGGAAGAACGGCGGTAGCGGCGCAAGCTAGTAGCTTTGCATAACATTGGCCTGAATGCCACCGGTTCTGATTATACCGCCATAAGGTAGATGCTCTATTGCACTACATGGTTCACACCGTCGAGAATCAGATACCTGATTGTTGTGTATTTGATATTTTGGTACTACCGAGTGATTAAATATTTTTCGAGCATATTTTCTCATGTATAGCTGATGTCATAATGAATAATTTGAGAATGAAATGCTACATAGTTTCACATCAGTTAGGCGACGTGTCTACCCCCTCACCGCCATCATTGTTCCGGCGGAGACCCTCGAAGCCATCCTCAAGCTTACCCGGGCCTAACTTTGGGCGGGCACCGAGGCAAATGCAAAGTCAATTGGACGGCTGTGTGCCGGCCTACCTCTATTGGCGGCCTTGGCATCCTAAATTTGGACAAATTTGCGAGGGCTTTGCGCCTACGTTGGCCTTGGCTTGAGTGGACGGCTCCGGAAAGGCCTTGGGTGGTTATGGAGAACCCGTGCACCAAGGACGACATGAACTTCTTCTACGCCATGACGAAGGTTACCATTGGGGACGGCAACAAAGCTTGCTTTTGGCATGCCCCTTGGGCGGATGGAATCAGCCCCAAATACATTGCCCCGTCCATCTATGCCCTCTCAAAGAGGAAAGTTTGATCCGTTAGAAAGGCTACTACCGACAATGCTTGGGTTCTTCAAATTGACACCTCCGGTGGGCTCTCCGTCAACCACCTCCAAGAATTTGTGGCGCTTTGGCACTTCACTTCTCAACTTCACCTCACCGATAACACACCCGACACGATTGTTTGGAAGCTTACCAAATCCGGAGCTTATTCTTGCTCCTCGGCCTATCAAGCTCAATTCGCCGGCTCCACCCTCTCGCGCTTTGACTCTTTGGTTTGGGAGAATTGGGCCCCTCCAAAGAACAAGTTCTTCTCGTGGCTCATCCTTCAAAATAGAGTTTGGACAGCGGACCGCCTTGAACGCCGGGGTTGGCCAAATGGTAAAACTTGCCCGCTTTGTCCCCGGGAGGATGAGTCGGCACGCCATCTCCTTTTCACTTGTCGTTACACCATCCGGATTTGGGTTATGGTCAAAGAGTGGCTTGGGCTTCACGACTTCTCGCCGGCGTAATGGCACACCTTTAACGATGTCCCTTCTTGGTGGGATCACATTCTTCATTCCCACCCCGGAAGGAAAAAGGCTCTTGCGTCTCTCCTCATGCTTATCTCATGGGAAATTTGGAACGAACGGAACCGGCGTGTCTTCAAGAATTCGAGCACCTTGCTTTCGATCACTCTTGACCGCATTAAGCACAACGCTCACGATTGGGTTCTTGCCGGTGCTAAGCACTTGGGTCATTTATTGCCGGGAGAGTAGTCGCTCTTTGTTTTGTATCGGGATGTAAATCCCAAAACCATGTTACTTAAACTCCCTCTTATTCAATGAATGAAGGCAAATCTTTTGCCTCTTTTCAAAAAAAAAAAAAGTACACTAAACCATCACAAACATAGATGCATTGATGCCACAAAAATATGCCAATACTTTTTTGATAAAAAGCATACCAACTATTGGTACTAGTCCTAATACCTCTTTTCTGTAGCGTTTCCCTCCTTAACACCAGATCGGATTGCTACGGCTTAAGGCAAACAGGAATCACCATACGATGCACTGCCCTACCTAATTCCCTGTACGTGGGCTACTCAAATCTAGTGTAGCGTACATATGAAAGAAAAGCCTTGCGAGTATGCGATGTTTACACTCCAACTTTTTTCAGTTGTTGGGTACGGCTCCCTCGGCTGTACATACATTATCTCTTGTTAATTAAAAACTAGTTCATACTAAGATAAGAATCGGTTCTTGTTTTAGCAGCTCAGTGAAAGGCCGATGAAATGCTATCAATTTCCTAGCTAATTCCGGTAGAGAAGTGCACATAATTGACTAGCTAGGAAATACCAACTCCGAGACTAGCTTCCCTCCTCTAAAATTGAGATTAGATATGACTGTTTACTGTTGGAATGAATCAGCTAGAAATTCAAGAAACTCAAGAATCGGTGGAGTAGGATTTAGAGTAGTGAGAGAAGTAAATCAGCCGTCCAACTAGTCTTTGATATTGCTCTCGGTCTACAGGATGCCCTGATTCACTAGTAAGTCTATGGTTTTGCTCTATTGGTGTTGAGGCGGGTCGGCAACCCAACATACCAGTTTCCTTCAATAGATCCAATATATATTTTCTCTGAGACAAGTAGATACCTTTTGAGCTTCGAGATACTTCAATCCCAAGAAAATACCTTAGCTGCCCTAGATCTTTAACCTCAAATTCCCTCTTCAATTGCAGCTTTAAGTCTCTTATTCCTGCATCATCATCTCCTGTGATTACAATATCATCAACATATACTATCAATATTGTTACTCGACTCATATTTCTCTTATAAAAAAGAGTATGATCTGCATTACTTTGTTTATAGCCCAGTTGCAAGACAGCCCTCCTAAACGATCAAACCACGCGCGTGGTGATTGTTTCAGACCATATAAGGAGCGATGCAGTCTCAACACTTTGCCCTCAGTTTGGGCAGTATCAAAGCCTGGAGGTATCTGCATATAAATTTCCTCTTGGAGATCTCCATGAAGGAAGGCATTTTTCACATCCAGTTGATGTAAATCCCATCCAAGATTAGCTGCACAAGAAATTAGAATTCTTATTGTATTTATCTTAGCCACTGGTGCAAATGTCTCCTCGTAATCCACTCCATAAGTCTGTGTGTATCCTTTTGCTACTAACCGTGCTTTGTACCTCTCCACTTTGCCTTCGGGATTATGCTTGATGGTATACACCCACTTGCATCCAACTGGTTCTTTATCTTTTGGTAGTGTCACCAGTTCCCATGTCTTGTTCTTCTTTAAGGCCTCCATTTCTTCAAGCATAGCAGCATTCCATCTCGGATCCTTCATGGCATCTTTCCAATCTGTGGGTAGATAGGTAGAGTCCAAAGATGCAATAAAGTTTTTAAATGAAAAACTACACCTCTCATAAGACAGATATTTTGCAAGATCGTGTTTGTACCCCCACACAGTCCTTGAGACGTGCTGGAACATCAACATTTCTTGGAGTTTTCCGCAATGCAATCGGATACTCAATCATAGGAGTACTAGGAACTGGTACATGATTTTCATTACCTTCACCTTCACCCACACCATGAATAATCCCCTGTTCTGATGAAGCCTCGCGAACAATAGATGTATGTTCAATATCTTCAATCACTTCATGATGTACAGGTTCACTTGTTGATGCTCTAGGGCCCATAGCTGATGACGGAATATTGGTTTCCATCACTTGTTGATCTGAAGGAATATTGTTCGCCTCATGATTTGTTGAATTGTCGTCTCCTTCATCAATACTTGCACTTCTCTCCCCCTGTGTTTCATTCTCCTGACAAATATCCATCATCGGCACCAATACGGAACCCCAGGAATTATTATCTTTGTTTGAATGCTCCCCCTCAATATCAATACCATAATTAGGAACATTAAGAGGAAAAAACGGTTCCTTTTCATGAAAGGTAACATCCATACTCACAAAGAACCTCCTTTAAGCCGGGCTCCAACATCGATACCCCTTTTGAGTAGGTGAATAGCCCACAAATATGCATTTGATGGCACGTGGATCAAGCTTCCCCGCCGAAGCCCTGTAATCATGAACAAAACAAGTACAACCAAATACCTTCGGAGGTACAATGAAGTCATTAGTGCCATTCAAACACTCAATTGGGGTTTTATAGCCCAACACTCTTGATGGCATCCGGTTTATTAGGTAAGCGGCTGTTTTAACAGCCTCACCCCAGAGATACTTTGGCACATTCATCGTGAACATAAGGGACCGAGCTACTTCCAATAGATGCCTATTTTTCCTCTCTGCTACCCCATTTTTGTTCGGCCGTGTTTACACATGTAGTCTGATGAATAATGCCATGCGATGACAGGAAATAATCCAATGCCTTGTTAACATACTCAGTCCCATTATCTGAGCGAAGTATTTTCACACTGACATCATATTGATTTTTCACCATATTATAGAAGTCCTTAAATGCAGATAATACTTCAGATTTATGCTTTAGAAGATACAACCAAGTACATCTACTAAAACCATCAATAAAGGTCACATACCATCGCTCTCCTAAAAAAGAAGTCACAGCCGAAGGTCCCCATACATCAGAATGAACTACTTCAAAAGGGATTTCACTTTTTTCATTACTACTAGGATAATTGGTTCTTGTGTGCTTAGCTAGTTCACACACATCACATACCAAACCTTCCTTACAAGAGATATCAAATTTTGATGGGAACATATGACTTAGGGACTGGAATGACACATGTCCAAGTCTATAATGCAGCAAAATTAACTCATCTTCGGCAGGGGTACATCCTGTAGTAAGCGCCAATGGTGTCGTAGCATTATCGAGGTAGTACAAGCCATCTCGCTCAGTTCCAGTCCCAAGTATTCTTCCTGACTTCAGCTCCAGAAACATGCACAAATAAGGTTCAAACCATGCTCCACAATTTAGTGCCTTCGTAATTGAGCTAACCGACAACAAATCCACTGGAAAACTGGGAACATGTAAAACAGGACTCAACGACATGGACGGAGTACAACTAATGGTCCCATTACCCATTATTGGAGCAGAGGATCCATCAGCAATACGAACTCTTTCCTTCCCAGAACGTGGTGTGTAAGATGAGAAATTTTTAGATGAACCAGTCATATGATTTGTTGCACCCGAATCAATGATCCAAGAGTTGGATGACCAATCCACATCTTGACTTGCATGAGAGGTGGATACAGATTCAGGGACATCTGTAGTAGCAGTCATCATCATGGATTTAAATTCCTTCAATGAATTGGTAGCATCAGCACCATGTGACCCCCTTACAATTGAAGTAAGGTGGCTTTGTTTAGGCTTCTTCTCGAATATAGTCTCATTATTGGGACGGTTTGGTGGTCTCTTCTGCCAGCCAGGGGGATAACCAATCAACTCAAAACAATCCTTCTTCACATGGCCAGGCCTTCTACAATGATCACACACCACTCTGGGTTTTCTCTGGTAACCAAATTTCATGGCGTTTGCTTGATCATTCTTTGAGCCAACATACGGTTTAGAATGGGTAAGTGAAGATAGTGCTGCTCTACTATCAACACCTGTATTTGGGACTGAAATCTGGTTAGACAAGCGAGTTTCCTCCTCCAGAATGCTAGCAATTGCCTCGTCCAAAGTAGGCCAGTCAGGCGTGGCTAGTATTAACTAAGCGCGCAAATTAAATTCAGTGTTCAGTCCTTCGAGAAAAGTTTGAACAAGAAGTGGTTCGAACCATTCCCGAAGAAGTGGTACATCTCTGGGATCATGTGCCTTGAATGGTCTGAAGAACTCCAGGTCCCTGTAGAGCTTCTTAATCTCTCCTGCATACTCTGTCACAGTTTTCTGATCTTGCCTGACATGTCTCATCTCATGGAGAATCCTACTGACTTGCATTTTGTTTGATTTTCCAGAAAACTGCTTTCAATATCTACCCAAACTTCACCTGCAGTTGTAAATCCTTCTACTTGTTCCCGGACTGTTTTCTCCATTGAGCTCAGAAGCCAGACCATTACCCTTTTTTGGTTTTGGTCCCATTGTTCATGTGTAACACCTTCAGGTTTCTTCTTATCTTTCTCAAGAAAATATTGCAAGCCATGAGCTCCCAGAATCAACTCGGCATTTCGTGCCCAACTGAAATAGTCACCTGGGCCTGTAAGCTTGACTGGATTTGACTCCAAAGGAACCCTCACTGCTTCGGATACACCACTAGATCCACTGCCAGTTTTTGCTTGAGCTTGCTCCATCAACTGGGTCAGCATTCTCTGCATACTTTCACAGAGTTTCTCCACACTAGAATCTTTGCTAGGTTCTCCCATGGTTCAGCTGAAAAACTACAGCAGCTTCACCCGATATTCAGCAACCAAACACTCCAGCTCCTCTCAACAAAATCACCGCATACCAAGAGGAATCAATCCACCGCAGCACCTTGCAGACTAGAGCAGATTCTTACCTGGGATGGAGAATCTCCCACGTCCTCTATTCTGCTGCAAGACGTCCAGACAATGGCCACGGCAAGAATCGAGAGCAGACTCCAAATCCGTGAAGCGCCAGAACAGCTTCAGACCCGCACGGCACAAAGGCGACGGCGCGGCACAAATACAGCGGAAACGGCGACGGCGGCGACGCAGCTCAAAGGCGACGGCGCGGCACAAATACAGCGGCAACGGCGACGGCGGCGACGCAGCTCAAAGGCGACGGCAACAGCGTAGCTCAAAGACGGCGGCGGCGCACAGCACGATGCGGACCAAATCTCACAGCCCGCTCTGATACCATGTTGGAATGAATCAGCTAGAAATTCAAGAAACTCAAGAATCGGTGGAGTAGATTTAGAGTAGTGAGAGAAGTAAATCAGCCGTCCAACTAGTTTTTGATATTGCTCTCGGTCTACAGGATGCCCTGATTCACTAGTAAGTCTGTCACTGGGATGAGATAATATGATATGACCAAAGTTTAAAATAGCCGGCTATTGTCCTTAGCCCTGACGATTACAGAAGCTACGAAAGGATGTAGTCAGGCTATAACCGGGCTAAGGCTATATAGCGGTCTTGCTAAATAATATGAAAAAAAAACAAAATATGTACATCATATATAATCAATAATATATCTTAGAGATAGGATTATCACAAGTCAAAACTTTCAGCAGTGCGGTAGAGAATCGGTTCTTGTTTTAGCATCTTACTGAAATAACACAGGCCAGACGAAATGCAATAAATTTCCTAGCTACTTCGGATAGAGAAGAGCACATAAATGACTAGCTAGGAAATACCAACTCCGAGACTAGCTTCCCTCCACTGAAACTGAGATTAGATGACTGTTTACCATGGATGTCTTTGGGATGATATAATATGATATGACTGGCCCCATCCATGTAGTCTGATGTGTCGCTCTCTTGCTGGACCAGAAGTCTCCAGCACACGTAAAGCACTATACTAATAATAAAGCATGATGGTACCCGGGTAAGATGATCTTCTGGATGCACAGATCCATCTGTCTATAGCATCACATTTTTTTTTTGGATAAAGGATATTTTATTATTTAAAGAGTGGTTTCTGCATAACAAAGATACCAATAGCCACGAACCCCTGGTATTATCTCAAAAAAGGAAAAAAAAAAAAAGGCTAAATACGCCTATGGAGGTGGAGCACAATCCGAATATCTCTAGCTCACCCATGTCGAATAAAAATATCCCTAGCGTTGTGCTCTAGTCGTGCAGACGCCTTCCTAAAAAAATCCCGATTTTCCACACGTTGTAATATGGATTACGAACAAAGCAAACTTGTTCTTCGATATATTACCTGTATATGAGAAGAATTTTTATCATTAAAAATCTTATCATTTTTACATAGCCATAGCGTCTATATTACGGCTAGCGCTCGCACCCTAATAATAGTTCTATATTTTTAATCAACATCATGTAGTCAGTTGTCAAAAAAATTTGCAACGGAACGTGATGAATATAAGTTAGATGACTGACAAAATAGAACGAACAAGTTTGCATTGAAAGAATAATAGTCGCGGGAACACCACCATCAAGGAGTGTCATCGGAGAAGACAAGTTGC
This sequence comes from Puccinellia tenuiflora, assembly GCA_012064385.1. Classification (NCBI taxonomy): domain Eukaryota; kingdom Viridiplantae; phylum Streptophyta; class Magnoliopsida; order Poales; family Poaceae; genus Puccinellia; species Puccinellia tenuiflora. The sequence goes on along the minus strand of QRDG01000981.1, from coordinate 60,688 downwards.
GTCCGCCAACAGAGTTAACTCTCCGGCGAGATCTTGACAATGAAGAGAAACAACTTCAAATACCTGTCTGCTAGCTGTGCATTTGATACGACCGGGTGATTGAACATTTTCGAGCATATTTTCTCATGTATAGCTGAAGTCGTAATCAATTGATCTGAGAGTGAAATGATACACAGTTTCACATCAGTTAGGCGACACTCAGCCATCACAAACATGTACACACCGAAGCTACAAAAACATGCTAACTTTTTTGACGAAAGGATGCCAACCTTTTTTCCAAGCGATTCAAATGGATCGATTTCCATTATCAGAAGACAACGGAAACAGAACCAAAAGGATGCCAACTATTGGTACTAGCCCTAATACCACTTCTGTGTGTAGCCTTTCCCCCCTTCACCGGATCGGATTGCTACAGTTTAAGACAAACATGAGTACATGACTATTGATTAAAATCACCATACGATGCACTGCTCTACCTAACTCCTTGTCCTTTCGTCGAGCTACTCCAAGCCAGTACGTGTAGCGTACACATCTGAAAGAAAAGCCTTTCGAGTATCCGATGTTACACTCCAACGTTCTTCAGTTGTTGGGTACGGCTCCCGCGGCTGTACGTACATGCTCTCTTGCAAACTACTAATACTAGTTTACTAAGATAAGAATCAGTTCTTGTTTCAGCAGCTCAGTGAAATGACACAGGCGAGATGCAAGGTAATGCTCCCGGCAGTGAATTTCCCTCTACTGAAAGTGAGATATATCGGTTGTGGCCCCGTGCATCCATGTAGACATGTAGTCCGATGTGTCGCTCTCTTGCTGGAGCAGAAGTCTAGACCACACGTAAAGCACTACTAATAAAGCAGCATAACCGCTCCGCCGCCGCCCTCAAGTCAACCGGCCACCTCCCGACGTTGATCCCGGCCCGGCCACGTGCCGCGCCGGAGCCGCCGTCTCCCGAGCGTCAGGTCCTGCAAGCGACACGCCGCCGTTCCTGCTCGCCGAGGCGCCATCTCCTCCACCCGAATTAGGAGCGCGTTGACGGCGTCGGTCTCGCGGACGCCGTGTGCTGCCACCTCCCGCCACAGCATCGCCGCCATCGCGACGCGCAGTGGAACGCGCGGAGGCGCGGCAAAGCACTGCAGCGTGTGGGCGGCCGCCGCTGCGCGCCGGCGCAGCCCAGCCTCGTCGCACCGCCTCGCCTGAATTCCAGGAAGGTTTCGAGAGATGGCACTACGCTAGCTCTTCCAAATCAGGGGAGGAGCGAGTGGCAAGTCCTCCAATGGCGAGGAGGTCCATGAGGGGACTGTTCCTCGTCCTGTTCTGATTGGGTTTCCACGGAGGGAGGAGCCTGTGGAGGGTACTCCCCTTCCTGGTGACATTCAGATCGAGAAGGTAGATTTAGGGGGCAGTTCGCATGAATCGAAGGAGACAGTCACCGGAGTTATCGATAGAGGAGGCCGCGAGGGCGGTGAGAAGGGTACCATGGGTAGCGGAGCAGGACATAGGGATGAGGCTCCTACCAGGGGTGCTAGCGAGGAGGATCGACGAGTCGGCGCCATCTCTAAGGTTGCTGTATCTCAGGTGGGGGGTCAGTCCAGAGGAACAAATGGTGAGAATCAATCCGACGCTGGATCCCGTGCAAAGCATTCCTCAAATGCTAATCCAGGAGATGGCTGCGGCAGCGACGCTGGCAAGTCTTTAGAGCGAGTCTTCGACAACAGAGGAGAAGTTGCAGAATCTGGTGGAGGAAAGCGAGTTAGAAGATTTCTGGAATTGGAACCACCCCCATGGAAATGGTCGGTAAGCTATTCAACAGAGCTAGGAAGAAGAACTCCGATTAAATTTGGAGTTCTGATGCTCAGACTGAAGGCTTTGAGGCTTGTTCTGTTGGATGATGAAGGAACAGTGGTAGATGCGAGATGCTTGTTGGTTGGAGAAGACGTGAAAAAAGGAGGAACTATAAGATTTCCTTGTCATGTGGCTAAGGTTGGAGATAGAATTCAGATGATGGTGCCTCCGGTGGTTCTGATACCCCAGATGAAGACTCCTGAAGAAAAGGAAATCTCAGATCCAGGCAACTGGTGGGTTCGTAGGTCGCCGGCGGAGCTCCGGTGTGATCGACCATGGAAAGAGTGGCCGGAGTCCATTAGATTGGGGGCTGGGACTGAGAAGACAATTGTTTCAAGGCCCATTGGGCTGATGGACTGGCGTGAAGAAGCCCATGGGGGAACCTCCGAAGATAAAAGAGAAAAGGATAGGTGCAGGGGAGAGAGAAACCTCAACTCGCCGTCACAAACCCTAGAGGAGGGAGAGATCCCGAGGGTGACGACGACTAGGGGAACTAATCAGCCCACACCAGAAATTAGGGAGAGGATCTCGGGGAAGAGAAGAACATATAAGGAGGTTCTGCTATCTCCGGCTCCAATCTCAAAACCCAGCAAGGCCAAGAAGAATAGGAGAAAAGAGCGGAAGAGTATGATGGGCTACGGAAAAGAAAGAGAAGAAGATCGTAGGAGAAGGGAGGAGAGACCTGATAAGGAAGGAAGGAACTAGGATTCAAGAAGGGATGGCTTTCGAGGTGGGGGATCAAGGAGCTATCCACCTCCAGCGCCGAATTCAACCTGGCAGAAGAAGGTGATAACAAGCAACTCCCAGATTCTTGCTCCAGATCCTGTTCCTAACAGTTCAGGTCCTCCTGGTAAGCCTATAATCTGCTACAAGTGTGACGTGGAAGGACACAATTCAAAGGAATGTTCCATTAAGGTGTCATGCCTGATTTGTGAGAAAGAAAGCCATATCACTAAACGATGTGTGTGGCCGAATCAACCTAAACCAGTAATGCCAGTAGTAGGCTTGGCTGATCCTGAGTTAGGTTTTTTCTCAGCTCAATATGCTAAAAACAAACAGAAAGCTGGAAAAACTTCTACTCTGGGTCTGGTCAAGGTCATCAGTGGCAGGATTGATGCAGGAATGTTATATGGTGGTCTCACTCAACAGTTCCAGTGGCAATGGACTTGGAAAGTTGTGGAGAGGGGAAAGGATTTTGTTGTACAATTTCCATCTGTTGACAGACTCAATATGATGGTAGAGTTTGATGAATTCAAATTAAAAGGTGCTAATGCTTATATCAAGATTATGAAAGCTGATGATGAGGTGGTGCCTAAAGGAAGATTATTCACTGTATGGGCGAGAGCAGAAGGTATTCCCAGAGAAATGAAGCACTACAAAGGGATCTGTGAAGTGGGGTCTCTGATTGGTGATGTTGATGATGTGGATATGCAAATGCTGACTGATCTGGATGTGGTAAGCTTTCAGGTTAATGTTAGAAGTGTCAATCATTTCCCTATGGTGAAGGAATGGTCCATTAAACCATGGGTGTATGAGGTGACGTTTTCCATTGAGCACATTATCACACCAGGCACTTTGGAGGGGCTTGATGTTGAGACGGCAAGCAAAAATGATTCTGATGAACATATGAAGAAGAAGGGAAGTGATGAAGAGGAGAATGCGAGAGCTATCAAGAAACAGAAAGTGGAAACAACAAATGTGAAGATATCAAGGATAGAAAAGGAAAAGCATCTGCAAGATATAACTCCCAGAGTGGAGACAATTGAGAAGATTCCTCAGGTCGAAAAAGACAGGATTGTGACACACCAGAAACAGTGCAATATAGGCAAAGAGGGCCAGGTAACAGGAGCAGAGTTATCCAAAAGCCAGATAGAAATTAACAAACAAGAAGAGGTGCAAGATGAAGATGCTGTTGAACATGAGGAACTAGTTGACTATGATGATAGCCAAGACAAATATTCAGAGAAACAAGAAGGTGAAGAGGAGGACCTCACTGGGTCACAGGAATCTTTTGAGACACAGGTAACTCGAATTACAGGGGGAGAAGCTAAACTGAAGAAAGGCATAAACAAGTGTGGAGAAAGGGGAGCTGTTGAGGTTAGGAGATGTGAGAGACTAAAGACTCAAGAAGATGTTGATAGAACTGAGCTGGCGATGAAAAGGGCAGCAGACAAGAACTACATTGGAGGTAACAATTCTGAACCTAGCCAGATTCCTACTATCATAAATGCTAGTGATGATAATCTAGTTTCCTTAGCAAAGAAAATTGGTATTACTGATAATAAAAATGAGGAAGGTATTAAAAATGTAGTTGGGATAATAAAAAATCTGGAGCAGGCTAGAAAGGACATATTTGTGGAAAGGAAAAAGGACAAAAATTTGGTAGAGCCTACTGGTGGTGATCTGTTCACACAAGTGACAGAGGAAGCCAATGAACTGGCATCTGACCAAGAAGATGAGGATGGAGGTGTGTTACATACTAGCCCCAAGAGGGTTCAGTTATATAAACACACTCCAAATAAAATTATCAAGCGGTGCTCTCCTGTTTTCAGGATAGAGCTAGCTAGAATTAAACCTGGGGGGGTTCCCCCTGTAAAGATAAAATGATAGGTTGTTTTGCAAATATTCGGGGTGTTGATCACCCAGATAAACAGAGATTCCTGAGAGAATTGATCAGAGAGGAGGGGACTCACTTTATTGGGCTTTGTGAGACCATAAAAAGTGAATTCACTCAATTCTGGTTGGATAAAATCTCAGGCAATAGGAACTTCAAATGGCATTATACTCCTGCAAATGGTAGATCTGGTGGGATTCTCTTAGGGGTTGATTGCGATTTATATGATGTTCTGGACTTGGAAAAAGGAGATCATTTTGTACGAATGTATCTCCTAGATAAACATTCCAAAATGAAATGGCACCTGGTGACTGTTTATGGTCCAGCTCAACCAGAAGGTAAGGAGTCTTTCCTTGCTGAACTGGCAAATATTTTTAATAAGTGTACAGGTCCATGTGTAATTGGTGGTGATTTCAATATCATCAGAAAAGTCACGGAGAAAAATAAACCTTGTATTCTGTCCAAATGGAGTCATTTGTTCAATTCCATTATTGAAGTTAATGGATTAATAGAGCTTAAACTCCTAGGCAGGCTGTATACTTGGTCAAATAATCAGGCTGAGCCAACTTTTGAAAAACTTGACAGAGTTCTTGTTTCTTCAGAATGGGCTCAGGCCTTCCCTTTGGCTGTAGTGACAGGCATGAACAGAGATATCTCTGATCATGTTCCTTTACTTCTGTCATGTGGGTCTCCTCCTCCTCATTGTGATACATTTCGATATGAACTCTGTTGGAGGGAGAGAGAGGGTTTTAGAGAAACTGTGGAAAATAGCTGGACCTGTAGAACTTTTAATAGACATGATATTGATAAATGGCAAGAAAAGGGGAGAAGATTAAGAAGACATGTGAAAGGTTGGCACATAAATGTGGAAGGGGTGTATAGGAAAGAAAAGAAGAATTTGCTGTCTAAGCTTGATATACTAGACAAGAAAGCAGAGACTTCTTGTCTTTCCATTATTGAGAGAGAGAGTCAGATTGATATGCAGAAAAAGTTAAAGAAATTGCTCAGAGACGAAGAACTGAAATGGAGACAGAGAGCAAAGGAAAAAGATCTAAAAGAAGGAGATGGCAATACAAAGTACTTCCATATGAAAGCTAGTGGGAGAAAAAAGAAAAATCACATTTCTATGTTGCTCAACAATGGTTCAGAAATCCTGGGGGGAGACAATCTTATCAAGCATGTGACAGAGTACTATAAGGGTCTTTTGGTCAATCGGAGAGAACAAGTCTGTCCTTGAATGATTTTGGAGGAAGTAAATTAAATGAAGAAGATAGGAAGATGCTGACTGCTCCATTTGATATAGAAGAGATCAAAGAAGTGGTATTTAGTATGAAACACTATAAAGCTGCTGGACCTGATGGGCTCCCTGCAGAATTCTACCAGGAGTTCTGGGAAATCATTAAACAAGATCTTAAGGAAATGTTTGATGCCTTCTATGAAGGTAGGCTAGACCTTCAGAGACTTAATCATGGTGTGATTACTTTGGTACCTAAGGTACCTGATGCCTCAGTAATTCAGAAATTTCGCCCAATATGTCTGCTAAATGTTAGTTACAAAATACTAACGAAAACATTAGCAAACAGATTGGGGAAGGTGGTCCATAAGGTGGTTGCTGATACACAGACTGCCTTTATTAAAGACAGATATATCATGGAAGGGATTGTACTCTTGCACGAAACAATACATGAAATTCATCATAAAAAAATGTCTGGAGTCTTATTCAAAATAGACTTCGAAAAGGCATATGATAAGGTGAACTGGTGTTTTCTGTATCAGATGATGCAAGATAAAGGGTTTGGCGACCTTTTCTCTGATTGGGTAATGAAAGCTGTCAGAGGAGGGAGGGTTGCAATTAAGGTTAATGATGTGGTAGGACCTTATTTTCCTACTCATGCAGGAGTGAGACAGGGAGATCCATTGTCCCCACTGCTATTTGATGTTGTGGGAGATGGATTATCCATGATGATTAATAAAGCAAAGAATCAGGGTGTGATTGCTGGTTTGGTCCCTCATTTGGTAGATGGTGGTCTGTCCATTCTGCAATATGCAGATGATACCATTCTACTCCTGGAAGACTCCTTAGAGAATGCAAGAAATGTTAAGTTTGTGCTTTGTCTTTTTGAACAGTTGTCGGGTATGAAGATCAACTTCGACAAAAGTGAGATATATTGTTTAGGAGAGGCCAGAAATAAAGAACAGCAATATAGTGAAATTTTCACTTGTATCTCTGCTGCTCTGCCCATGAAATACTTGGGGATGCCTATTGATGAGAAGAGGCTTGCTGCGTCTCAATGGGCTCCCATTGATGAAAAATTTGCTAACAAGTTGGCAGGTTGGAAGGGGAAACTTCTCTCCACGGGAGATAGAGTTACTTTGGTAAATGCTTGTTTGACCAGCTTGCCTCTGTACATGCTGTCTTTTCTGCCACTTCCCAAGGGTGTGATGAAGAAATGGGACCTACATAGGAAGAGAATGATTTGGAACGAATTGGACAACAAGAAAAAATACCATCTAGTGGACTGGCAGACAGTTTGCCTTCCTAAAGACTGTGGAGGCTTGGGGGTTCTAGATCTAAAAACTATGAATATTAGCCTACTCTGTAAGTGGCTGTGGAAACTGGAAAACTCTGAAGGGACATGACAGGAAATGCTGAGTAGGAAATATCTGCGCAACAAAGTTCTTTCGCAAACTCAACCTGAGCCAGGATGTTCACACTTCTGGCAGGGGTTGATAAGTGTTAATGGAATTTTTCAGCAATTCACTAGAAGAATTCTTCAAAATGGAGAGAAAACTCTCTTCTGGACAGATTGTTGGGTGAGAGATACACCCCTCGCAGAGCAATTTCCCAGGCTATTTAATATATCCTTTGACAAAGGAATTACGGTTAGCAAAGTGAAAACAGATGGATGGGGGGTGTTGCGATTCAGGAGGACAATTTATGGTGAGCTACTAGCTCAACTTGATGAAATGAAGGCAGTTGTGAACGAGGTCCAACTCACTGAAAGAGCTGATGAGGTGCAGTGGACTATTGGAAGCTCGGGGCAGTTCTCTGTGAGTAGTTTGTACTCTCATCTGAGATCTGAGGGGACCTTCCCGTTCAAATTCATGTGGAAGATTAAAATTCCCCTGAAAGTAAAAGTCTTCCTGTGGCTGATGATAAAGAACAGAATTCTAACAAAAGATAACCTAATCAAAAGAGGGTGGACTGGTAACAGTCAATGCCACTTCTGTGGGCATGAAGAAACAGTTGATCACCTGCTTTTTCATTGCTCTCTGGCTAGACTAATCTGGTCAATTGTAGAATGCTCTCTAGGTCTAAATATGAGTCCAAAGGGTGTGATGGACATGATGAATGGCTGGCTTAATAGCTTCCCAGCATCAGATCGAAAACTGATGCTTAGTGGAGCAGCTGCGGTAGTGTGGATAGTCTGGAAGACAAGAAATGATGCTTGCTTCAACAGAAAGTTTCCTAATGATCCTGCAAATGTAATATATAGACTGTGTAACCTTCTTAATAGCTGGGCTATTCTGCAGAAAAACCGAGATCAAGGAAAGTTTGAAGCTGGTGTGGGGAAGATCAAGATGGTACTGCGAGAGATATACTCCAAAGCGCACGGATGGGCTCCTAATGTGGCGAGACTGACGATTTGAAGCTGCTGAGCTGTAGTAGCTTTTTAGCTCCCCTTCATCTAGTAAAACCTTGTTGTGTTTTCTGCTGGTGGCCTGTGGTAGGGAGCTCACTTTGTTGGGTTACCCTACTCCCCAGCTATGGTAGCTGTTTTGAGCCTAGTCTCATTTCTGAATGCTAGCCTGTTCGATGCTGGGTCGGGTCTTTTTTCTTTGTTTCTGTTTTACTTTTGTTTTGTGTCCTTGTAGTGAACTGGCGGTTTCTTTATATGAAATCGACGGGGTGGCTCGTTTGGTCAAAAAAAAAAAAATAAAGCAGCATAATCATTCTTACCCAGGCTTCTGGAATCTGGATGCACACATCCATCTATATCATCTATATAGCATCACATAACTGCTAGCTTTGCCTTTTCTGCCAAGCCTAACATACATACGTGACCAGCAAGACGCACTTAGCACAACAAGCTCAGACCTTAAAAGCACGCCCTAACTAAACTAGCTAACAACTGATGGCATCCAAAAGCTACATTTGCTCTGCCGGTTAGTCATCTGTCCGTGATCCATCAAAGGTCAAAGGGCGCTGAGAGCCGGATCAAAAGCAGATAGACGGCTAGCTGACCAGCAGCTGCTTCTCGTCCGTCCTGGTATATTTGTTTTTCAAAGACTGTACTAGCTAGGCACCTGCCATTCCCTGTTGGAGAGCAGCGAGCATCGGCTCTCGAGAAGATTACTCGACGGTTTCCTGGTAATGATATGTTTCCCCCAAATTCAGACTGAAATCCACCAGTACATTGAAGTAGTTCGTTCTTCTATGGACACGCAGGAGACGGATGGTTGGGCAGCAGGACGGACTGAGCTATCATCCGCATAAAAAGATGTTGGGTACACTTTGCTTACTTCGTAGTCTACGTAACAGGAGACGGGTTTGATCTGGAATAATACTTTGTGCAACTAGATCGTCACACACAGCGTGGAAGGCAACAGAAAATCTGGTGGCTCTGCGAACCAAGTGGCGATGGATCGTCGTGGAAGCCAAGCTGTTTATCCCCAGCTCCACCTAGCTACACCGACTAACCGCGCGCGTGGGGGCGAAGTGTTCAGCAAGGCTAAGCGATCCTTACCTGAAAGATACCGCTGCTAACCGTCGGTTGTACGGGCGTTTTCCGGAGCTGATCGATGGACGGATTGAAACTAATCAAACAATGACCACGTTTTGCGCAGGCAATGCGTGTGGTTAATCTGGCAACCAGTGAATTAAGAATACAGTAACAGAAGCAACGAATGGAACTGGGCAACTTCGGGTTGGTGCCCTGTCGTGCACTCACCGCCCATCGCTGTTTTTGTCGCGTGGAGAACAGGGCAACAACCACTGAGAACACCTCCTCGCTGGCCTCCTCGTGGCGTCTAGTTTAAGACCTTACTAGTTGACGCCACGCCTTTGATATTTATTTTTTTGTAGAATATTTTTTTTATGTTAAACAAAATGTTGGCTAAATTGTAATGTTCGAACATGTTTTTTTTTATGAATAAATAGCATTTTTTTGTGAGCATTTTTTTGATAAATTTTCTATATTGTTCAAATATTTAATAGGGTGAAATGGTCTAGCATTTTTTGTATTTTGGCGGGAGTTTTAAATTTGAATTAGGGTAGATGCATTAGTGTTACTTCCAAATAGTGATAACATTTCAATTGAATTTAGGGAAGGTGCTTTTGAATTACTTACAAATAGTGACAACATTTGAATAATTTTTTTCTTCAGCATATGCCATACCTGCTGTATTCTAAAATATGGCAATTTGTCGAGATTTGTCATCCATTTTATCGGAAATATCACTAATTTGTTTCTCTTATATTTTGATCATTTGGGAAATGTCAAATCCCGTTGAAATTTGTCGTCTATTTTCTCTAAATTTTTACTAATTTGGAAGTGTTTTTTTTTTATGTTTTTTCTAGTTTCCTGGCTTAAGTAGGTTGCATATTTTATGTACTTTGAAATTGTTGAAACTCGTTGGAAATTGGTGTCGATTTTATCTAAATTTCCAATAATTTAATTATATTTTTTTTGTTGGCTATTAATGGGTTCTAATTTTATGTACTTTGGAATGTTTATTCGTATGGTGGCAAAAATATGGCTAAATTGAAAATGTCTGAATATATTTTGTAAGTTGATATAAGTATGTAACTTTTTTTTTCGCTTTCAGTATATTTTATGGAATGTTGGTATATTGACTTAAATGTTGCTCAAATTGGAATTTGCAAACATGTTGTTTATTTTGTATGTAATTATCTAATTCTAATCATTTTTATATCAGTCAAGTTCATTTTTTTTTTGCAAAAATAGTCAAAATTTTTCTTACCGTAGCATTTTTATAAATTTTGTAAAAATTGACGTTCGAAGTTATCTAAGTTTGGAAATTGTTGAATTTGAAAATGCTTGCATCGTGTTTGAAAGTTGTCTATGTTAGAAAATATTGTTTTTTTGAACATTTTTTTATGATGTACATTGTTTCAGTAAAATGGTCCTACCTGTTAGGAATGCAACATTTTTTGTAAACATATTTTTTTTTAAAAAAGGATATCATGCATGTTAATTCATCTGATGTAGTCAAATATTATCGTCTGGAAATTATTGTTTACGTTATTTCATCTGATGTAGTCAAATATTATCATATGGAGATTTTTGTTTTTATTTTTAAATGCATCTTTTGTGTGGAGAGTTTGAAAATATGTTATTTTTTTGATATGTTGTTTGCATTTTGGAAATTCATCTGATGTAGTCAGATATTATCGTTTGGAAATTATTCGTGTGGAGTGTATGAATCTCTAAATATTAACCTATTTGAATTGCTAATAGATTTTTAATTTAGATCAATAATTGGAGGAAGTACATTTTTTAAAAAAAATTATTAGATGCAATTGAAATTCAATCCGTAATTAAGGGATATGAAATTGTATTATATGCAATTATTCATGTAGTGCAATTTGGCTGCATTTAATTTGAAAATGCTTTTTTTAATGCAGTGACATTTTTTGTGTTTCCTTTTTTGTTAGTGCAAATGTATTTGTATTTTTTTTGAAATATTAATTGTTCGTTTTTTTAAATATAGTGTTTTCCTTTTTTTTTTGTTATTCAAATGCTTAGATTTGGAAGCCGTTGAAAATTTTAAAATTTTCTGGAAAAAAATTCAAATATGTTTTCCATTTTGCTATGAATAGGTAGCATTTTTTTTGTGATCATTTTTCTTCTTTATATATTTTGTAGAATATGCAAATATTTACATGCCGCACCCGTGACATTTTTTTTGTTAGTGCAAATGTATTTGCATTTTTTTTGAAATATTAATTTGTTCGTTTCTTCTTAAATACGGTTCATCTGATGTAGTCAAATATTATCGTCTGGAAAATTATTGTTTTTTTTTAAACGCATCTTTTGTGTGGATAGTTTGAAAATATGTTTTTTTATATGTTGTTTGCATTTTGGAAATTCATCTGATGTAGTCAAATATTATCGTTTGGAAATTACTCGTGCGGTTTTTTGAAATACTAATTTGTTCGTTTCTTCTTAAATACAGTCCATCTGATGTAGTCAAATATTATCGTCTGGAATTTTTTTTAATGCATCTTTTGTGTGGAGAGTTTGAAAATATGTTATTTTTTTTTGATATGTTGTTTGCATCTTGGAAATTCATCTGATGTAGTCAAATATTATCGTTTGGAAATTATTCGTGTAGAGAGTATGAATGTCTAAATATTAACTTATCTGAATTGCTAATAGATTTTCATTTTAGATCAATAATTGGAGGAAATACATTTTTTTTTTGATATTTATTAGATGCAATTGAAATTCAATCCATAATTAGGGGATATGAAATTGTATTGTATGCAATTATTCATGTAGTGCAATTTGGCTGCGTTTAATTTGAAAATGGTTGTTTTTTTTTTTTGAATGCAGTGGCATTTTTTTTTTGTTCTTTTTGTTAGTGCAAATATATTTGCATTTTTTTGAAATATTAATTTGTTCATTTTTCTTAAATACAATGTTTTTCTTTGTGTTTTTTTTTTCAAATACTTAGATTTGGAAGCCGTTAAAAATTTCAAAGTTTTCGGGGGAAAAAATCAAATATGTTTTCCATATTACTACAAAAGGTAGCATTTTTTTTGTGTTCATTTTTTTATATATTTTCAACGTGAAAATTCGGTAAAATTTGCCGGAATTTGTAATGTGAAATATTATCGTCTGGATAAAGTAGAAAAATTATGTGGGAAAGTAATTTGACAAATTTTAAATAAAGTTGACATTTTCTAGTTCATGTGGAAACAATTATTTCCCGATTGTTTTGATATAGGCATCATTTTTAAAAAAAAAATTCGAACTTGACATTTGATCAAACTCTATGCAAAGGTTTTGGAATAAGGAAAAAAGTGCAAAAAAAAAAAAAAAAAAAAAAAAAAAAAAAAAAAAACCGACGCAGCAGCCCAGCAGGCAGCGGCCCATCTAGCCAGCCCAGGCCCGCTGGGACGTCATGCCGACGTCACCGGCTGCTGGACTCGCCGCGGCGGCGTGAGCGACGCCGGCGTCGCACCACCGTGTAACAGCCCTAATTTGGTACCCTAAAATACGAGCCAAATTTTCACTTTTGTGTTGCATTGCATCATGGCATACATACTTAAAATTGCTAAATATGGAAATAAAGCAACACCTAAAAATGAAGACAAAGGAAGCAAAACCCTTCCTCACAATTTCCCAACTAAATGCATTTGCCAAAATGGCCAAACCAAATGCAAAGCTCAAGGTGGCCAAATACCTTATTCTTGAACTTCCAAATTGTTTAGGAAGTTCCCAATTTGCTTCTTATCCCCAATTCTCAATTTCCAAGTTTTGTCAAATGAGAAATGAATATGAGGACTTAAATTGGTTTGTTTCAATTTCTAATTGTGGAACCAAGTTGAACTTTCCAAAAAGTTAAACTAAAAATATGGGGTGATTCATTATTATAATATGAGCCTCCCTAAATATTTTCATAATTTATTGAAATGCCTAAATGCAACCAATAAATCTATTTTGGAAATCATCAAAAATGCCCTATTTAAGCTACAAGAATAAAGGTGGTGCAAAACATTTTTAATTGCCTCACCAATTTTTGGGGAGCACCTAAGGGCTAAATGGAGCCTACTGGAATTTTGAATAATTTCTAACATTGCTTAAGTGGCTTGTTTAAATAGCTAAAACCTGCTGTTTTAAAATCAGGAAAAAGGAAAATGCAAAAAGAATAAAAATCTGACAGGGGGGCCACCCCTGTCAGCCTCCCCCTTCTCTCCTCTTCCTCACTGTGCGGGGGGCGACACTGGCGCCATGCCGCCCCGCACCATGCCGCCGCCCCACCTGCTCCCTGCTGGTCAAGGAGGACCCGGCCCGGCCTCCCTCTCGACCTGCTCCACCTGCTCCCCATTCCCCCCCCCCCTCCTTTTCTCTCTCGCGCAGCAACCCTAAATCGAGCCGCCGCCATGCCCGAGACGTAGCTGCGCCCGCCGCCGCATCGCCGATCGACCCCGACCTCCCCAGGGCAAGCTGAAGGCGCCAGGAGCTCCGCCGTGATCCCTTCCACCTCCACGCCGACGGAATCGAGCCGGAAGCCTGGGAATCGTCGACACCGTCCTCGTCTTCTTCCTCACGTCCGCCGGCCGCCGTGCACGAGTGCCACCGGCACCGGCCTCCCCCTTCACCGCCGACCCCACGCACGCGCTCAGGGTGAGCATGCGGTCCTTCTGGACATCTCCTCCCTCTCTCTCCCCCTCTGAGTCGCCGTCTTGCCGTCGGCCGAACCGCGTCTCCGCCGTAGCTAGTCGCCGGCGTCCCTTCCGGCGACCATATGGTCCGTAGCGCCGCCCGTAGCCTCCTCGTCGTCCAGCGCTCCGAATGCACCCCTTAGATCGTAGAAGGGTCCTCCCCGTGGACGTGCGCGTCCACGCCGTCGCCGACGGTCACCACGGCACCGCGCCGGTCGTGGCGTTTGACCGCGGACGCGCGTGTGCCTGGCTGCCCGGCCTGGACTCGGCCTCCCTCGCGGATTGGGCCGGCACAAGGCCGGCCGGCTCGGCCACTGCCCCGGCCTGCGCCCGGCCTGGGCTGGCTCTGGGCCGGTGCACTCGGGCACCCACCCGGCCTGCAGCCGGCCTGGCCGGCACAAGGCCGGCCTGTCTGCCCTTTGCCTTTTCTTTTTATGAAGTAAAGTGAGATAAAACACTTTGTATCTTTTTAAATATTGACCCAAAATTTGCAAATTAAATATGACAATGCTCAGAAAAACATTTCCTATCTTTGGGTAACATTGTTTTTCCCTTTTGTCTAAATAAAATTGCTGTGTTTTAAGAATTCCTAAAATGGGGTATTTAATACCCAAATTGGGAAATTCATAACTTTTTAAATAATTGTCCGAAAATTATGAATTAAATATCAATGTGATCCACATTTCAAATGCTATCAAGTTATGCACTTATCACATAATGATCACAAATTCTTATTTGATGTTATTCATAAATGATTAAATGAATTAAATTTGAATAATTATTTAATTCACTATTTAATCATCGGTACTCCGAAAATTACAAATAAAATACCAAAATGATCGGAAGAACGAACCCTATCCTTTATTGCCATGTTCATGCATTCTTGAGCCACTTCCATAATAACTTGATAATGTATGAAGAATGTGGTCACTAAGATAATTATGGGGTTGGTTCCAAATAATTGCACCAATTATTTGGCCCCTCGTTTAAATTTGCTTTTAATTTATATAATAATATGGTTGCATCAATTGGACATGTCATCATGTGCTTGAGCATTGCATCTTGAGTTCGTGTGATTTATGTGTTCTTTGTATTTTCTTTTGGGTATCGATAGATTCCGGAGTCGAGGGTTCCCTCTCCTACCCCGACGAGCAATACTACGCTACCCGGCAGCAAGGCAAGAGATAACCTAACCTTCTTGGCATCTAGCATCCTATGTTTTGATCAAATTATTTTATCCACCATAATATTGCATGCGGTTCAAATGTCTCTTTTGGTAATATATAGAATATCCTATTAATGCATGATCCTCCCGAGCCAATCACATGTATCCCTACCTATGAAACCTAGGGTTGAAGTGTTGGCCGAGATAAAGTTATAATTGTGGTATTCATATGCTTAGCTATGCTTAGCCATGCTTAGTTGAAATACTAGTTGTGTCCGTTGGTTATTTCCATAATTGTTGTTGAAGATGGAATGATGCGGACACGGTGGATATTTGTGATGCTTAATTAAAATGCTAAGATGGCTTGGGTGAGTTGCCATCGGGGATGGTGTTTTGCCTCACTCTAGCCCCTAGGTGCGAGTTCTTTACCTCTTGAACCAAGACTGAGCGTGCTTCCGGAGGTGGGGGCATATGGAACCCCCTTTGACCGAATAAGTTGTGAGGGGCTTGTCAAGGGTCCTCTAGTTCGATTTCCATTTGCCGTGTGTGTGGGCGGAAAAAGGATGACGAGGATGGTGGTGTTTAGGAATGTGGCCGCGGGGCAGGGCGCTGAGAGCGCTGATCCTGTCCTTCCGCACACTGATGGTCCTTGAGTAAGCCTCATGCAATGTAAAGGTCTAACCGCGCCCGTTCGCCGGCCTTCCCCGGAAGAGGGCCAACTAGGTGAGCCGGACGGTACCGATGGGTAAAATAGTACACCCCTGCAGGGTTAATCTTTTCGAAAAGCCGTGTCCACGGTTATGGACGACTTGGGAATAGACGATAAGACCATAGAGAATCTTAACCTAATTGATATGGCAGCTAAAGGTTGCATAATCAACGTGTGTTAAAGGTTCACTTCCTCGAGGGTGATTCGAGGGGGTGCCTTGGTGGAGATGAGTGTTGTGGGTGACAAAAGGGTTCGATGAGAACCAATGATGAAAATGTTACTCTCTTACCCCTTTATAAAAATATTCTGAGTAGACGAATGCCAGGTGTCTTTTAGTTTTGGTTATGAAATTTAGCTTTATGCAAAAGAACTACATTATACAGCTTTAGAGCCTCCGTCAGTCATTGGGCCTATATCGCCCTACTAAACTTGCGAGTACATCGTACTCAGTCTCTCTTTGCTGCCTCTATGTATTTGTATTTCAGAGGAGGACGACACCGAGCGACTAGGTGGTTTCTTCGTTGACGTCGACTACTAGTCTGGGGTTCCCAGGTGGCAGCTTGGGACCGTGGAACAAGCTGGCTTGGGTGATGTTTATTGTAGGCCTCTTAGGCCATATATTTGCTTCTTGTTGTTAGACAACACTACCCGCTTCCGCTTGTTGAATTGCTGGATCTGTGATCCTTTTGTTGTGTAATTTGTATTCTCCTCGTTATATGAGTTGCCATATAAATGTTTGTGTCGTAGAGTCATGCTTTGTGCCAGTTCTGTTTCCACAAGTCTCGATCTTTGTTTATACATTGATGGTTGTGTTGCTTACATAGCCTCTCTGTATAATTCCGGGGTCGGGGCGTTACAAGTTGGTATCAGAGCAGGACTGCCTGTAGGAAACCCTTTCTATTGGTCGATGTCGAGTCTAGTTCGTGAAAATTATTTTAACCTAAAAATGAGTTGTGAAAACCCTCCTAGGATTCTTTTTACTCCTATCCAATTCACTCTGATCGGTGTGTCTTACCTCTATTTGATTTTAACGGTTCTTCTGATNAATGTCTCTTCTGGTAAATATATATATCCTATGAATGCATGTCTCTTCCCCGAGCCAATCACATGTATCCCCTACCTATGAACCCTAGTGTTGAGGTGTTGGCCGGATACGAATTATAATTGTCGGTTATATCTACCATGCTAGACATGCTAGTTGCAATACTAGTTGTGTCCGTGTTTATTTCCATAATTGATGTTGGAGATGGAATGATGTTCGGACTTGGTGGATGAATGTGATGCTAATTAAATGCTAAGAGGCTTGGGTGAGTTGCCATCGGGGATGTTGTTTGCCTCACTCTAGCCCCTAGGTCGAGTTCTTTACCTCTTGAACCAAGACTGAGCGTGCTTCCGAGGTGGGGGCATATGGAACCCCCTTTGACCGAATAAGTTGTGAGGGGCTTGTCAAGGGTCCTCTAGTTCGAGTTTCCATTTGCGCGTGAAGTTGTGTGGGTGGAAAAAGGAACGAGGATGGTGTGTTAGGAATGTGGCGCGCGGGCAGGGCGCTGAGAGCGCTGATCCTGTCCTTCCGCACACTGATGGTCCTTGAGTAAGCCTCATGGCAATGTAAAGGTCTAACGCGCCCGTTCGCCGGCCTTCCCCGGAAGAGGGCCAACTAGGTGAGCCGGACGGTACCGATGGGTAAATTAGTACACACACCTGCAGGTTTAATCTTTTCGAAAAGCCGTGTCCACGGTTATGGACGACTTGGGAATAGACGATAAGACCATAAGAATCTTAACCTAATTGATATGGCAGCTAAAGGTTGCATAATCAACGTGTGATAAAGGTTCACTTCCTCGAGGGTGATTCGAGGGGGTGCCTTGGTGGAGATGAGTGGTTGTGGTACAAAGGGTTCGATGAGAACCGATGATGAAAATGTTACTCTCTTACCCCGTTTATAAAATTCTGAGTAGACGAATGCCATGGTCTTTATATTCGTTTATGAAATTAGCTTTATGCAAAAGAACTACATATACAGCTTTAGAGCCTCCGTCAGTCATTGGGCCTATATCGCCCTACTAAACTTGCGAGTACATCGTACTCAGTCTCTCTTTGCTGCCTCTATGTTTGTATTTCAGAGGAGGACGACACCGAGCAACTAGGTGGGTTCTTCGTTGACGTCGACTACTAGTCTGGGGTTCCCAGGTGGCAGCTTGGGACCGTGGAACAAGCTGGCGTGGGTGATGTTATCTGTAGGCCCCTTAGGCCATAATTTGCTTCTTGGTTGTATTAGACAAAGCCTACTTCGCTTCCGCTTGTTGGAATTGTAGAGTCCGTGATCCTTTTGCCTTGTAATATTTGTATTCTCCTCATTATATGAGTTGCTATATAAATTGTTTTGTGTCGTAGAGTCATGCTTTTGTGCCAGTTCTGTTCCACAAGTCTCGATCTTTGTTTTATTACATTGATGGTTGTGTTGGCTTACATAGCCCTCTCTGTATATTCATTCCGGGGTCGGGCGGGCTTACAGTTGGTATCGAGAGCAGGGACTGCCTGTAGGGAAACCCTTATTTTGGTTGATGTCGAGTCTATGTGAAAGAATTAATTTCAACCTAAAAATGAGTTGTGAAGAACCTTCTTAGGATTCTTTTTGCTTCTCATCCAACTCGCTCTACTCTGATTCTTACCTCTATTTGTTTTGTGCTTGGTGTCTATGTTTAGGTTCTCGGGGTTTGGGTTCTTACCGTCCAGTTATACCTCGAGTCCGTTATATCCGTTTGATATCGCCACGATGACGTGATGTCACTGTGGTTGCCTAAATCTGTCTTTGGTGTTTATTGCTTCTTAAATATCTATATCTGAGAGCAACCAATGATCTTCTTAATTGTCAGAATTGGTTACTAACTTGTCGTTGTTCCAATTCTTCAGAATGGCTCCTACCCGTCGTGGGGAACATAGCAGCCCTGATCCACCGCCGCCACCCACAATGGCGGAGGTGATGATGGCTATCGAGCAGAACCGTCTGCGCAATGAGCGGTTGCTCGAGCAGCTGGGTCCAGCAAGGGGCCAGGAGGAACACGGACTGCACCACTCTTAACCAGTTCCTGCGGTCCCAACCTCCTACATTCTCCGAAGCTAAGGAGCCGCTTGATGCGGACGATTGGCTTCGGGCGATCGAGCGCAAGTTTGCCGCTCTTCACGTACCGGCAGCGGAGCATGTCAACTTCGCCACCTACCTACTGGAAGGAGCCGCCGGCTCCTGGTGGGAGAGCCACGTGGCAATGGTCGCCGCGGGCCATGTTGTCACTTGGGCGGAGTTCCGCACCGCTTTCCGTGCGGCGTACATCCCCAAGCCCATCCTCGAGCTCAAGAGGCGGGAGTTCCTGGACCTAACCCAGGGACGCATGGACGTCCAGTCCTATGGACGGGAGTTCAACCACCTCTCCCGTTACGCCCCTCGGGACGTGACGAATTGATGAGGACAAGCAATATCTCTTCCGCAAGGGGCTCGCACCTCGTCTCCGATACGAGCTCCTGCCCTTCAAGTTCACCTCCTACCAAGAGCTCTACAACCAGGCTCTCACCATGGAGCAAGGTAGGAAGGAGCTAGAGGCTTCTAAGAGGCCAGTGTCCACCGACCACCAGAGCTCCTCCTCGGAGGGCAAGAAGCGCAAGGTCTTCGTGCCTTTCAGCGCCGTGCCAAAGGCGCCATTCGCGCCGAAGCCCACCGGGTACCTGCCACCTCCGCCTCGCCCAGCTACTTCGACCTTGGATGCGGCTGGAGGCGGTTTTCGACCTCGACTGACTGCACCACCGAGAGTCACTTGTTTCGCTTGTGGCCAGCCGGGGCACTACTCCAGAGAGTGTCCCCAGAAGGCACCGGCTACCTCAGCACCTGCCCCAGCACCCTCTACTCCAGCCGCCAAGGCTACCACCGTCAGCCGTGGCCGCCTGAACCACGTCTCAGCTGAAGGCGTTGAGGAGGACTCAGGAGTTCTCATGGGTACGCTTCGAATCAATACCTATCCAGCTTCAGTGTTATTTGATTCTGGAGCTTCGCATTCGTTCATATCCATATCGTATGCACACAACCACCAAATACCGTTTGTGATGATGGATCCCCCGCTAGTGGTTAAAACACCTGGTTCTCGATGGCAAACCAAATGGATCACTCCTGAAGTGCAGGTTTCCATAGGCTCTACCCCTTTTCCATTTCAGTTGATAGCCCTGAAGTCAGAGGGTCTGGATGTTATTCTGGGCATGGACTGGTTAGTCAAGTATCAGGCCAACCTGGACTGTGCTGCCAAGACTGTCTCAGTGATCCATCCGTACTATGGGGAAGTGCGCTATCGGTCCCCTTCTTCCGCAGCTCCATCTGCTGTTACCCCTTTTTCCCCGGAGATCAGTCTGTTTCTCATGGAAGGTGTAGCCCCGCCTGAAATGCATGAAGTGGGGGTGGTGTGCGATTTCCCCGATGTTTTTCCGGAGGAATTGCCCGGCATGCCACCCGATCGCAGCGTGGAGTTTGTGATTGAGTTGGTTCCGGGAACCGCCCCAGTTTCCAAAACGCCCTACCGTATGCCAACGGAAGAGCTAGCTGAGTTGAAGAAGCAATTGGATGAGCTATTGGAAAAAGAATTCATCCGACCGAGTAGCTCACCTTGGGGCTGCCCGGTCATCTTTGTCAAGAAGAGGGATACAAATGTGCCTCGACTGGTCGTTGATTACCGCCCTCTTAATGCGGTGACCATCAAGAACAAGTATCCAATTCCTCGAATAACCGACTTGTTCGATCAACTAGCTGGAGCAACGGTATTCTCCAAGATGGATCTGAGGTCCGGTTACCATCAGATAAAAATCCGAAAGGAGGATATTCCGAAGACGGCCTTCACTACCCGCTATGGGTTATATGAGTACACCGTTATGTCTTTCGGCCTCACAAATGCTCCGGCTACATTCATGAGGCTAATGAACTCCATCTTCCACGAGTACCTCGACAAGTTCGTCATCATCTACATCGATGACATCCTTGTGTACTCCAAGACCGAAGACGAACATGCTGAACATCTTCGACTTGTCCTGACCAAACTTCGAGATCACCGTCTATATGCCAAGTTCTCTAAATGTGAGTTTTGGCTGAAGGAGCTCATCTTTCTCGGTCATGTGGTGTCAGCTGCCGGAGTAGCGGTGATACCCGACAAGATTCAGGCAATCCTGGATTGGCCAACTCCCAAATCCGTCAAAGATATCCGAAGCTTCCTTGGATTGGCGGGTTATTACCGTCGATTTATTGAGGCTTCTCCAAAATAGCAAAGGCATTGACTGAACTCCTCAAGAAAGGCAAGCCATTTGTGTGGTCAGACAAGGCTGAAGAGAGTTTCCAAACCCTCAAGGTCAAGCTCACCACCACCCCCGGTACTTGTCCTTCCCGATACCGCCAAGGACTTTGTCGTCTATTGTGATGCATCACTCCAAGGCTTAGGCTGTGTCTTGATGCAAGAGGGCCATGTGGTCGCTTATGCTTCCCGTCAACTCAAGCCACACGAGCAAAATTATCCAACTCATGATTTGGAGCTTGCCGCCGTGGTACATGCTCTGAAGCAATGGAGGCCCTATCTCTTGGGCAACCGTTGCGAGATCTACTCCGACCACCAAAGTCTAAAATATCTCTTCACCCAGCCGGATCTGAACTTGAGACAGAGGAGATGGCTGGAATTGATAAAAGACTATGATGTGACCCTCAACTATCAACCCGGCAAGGCCAATGTGGTGGCCGATGCTTTGAGCCGCAAGGCCTATTGCAACACCTTGATGGTTGAAAAGGCCCAACCTGCTCTCCATGAGGAATTTGCTAAATTGAATCTGGAGATTGTGCCTTCCGGTTTTCTAGCTAACCTCGAGATCAAATCCACTCTCGAGGATGAAATCAAGGCCGCCCAACTAAATGATGCAGGCATCCTAAAGATTAAGGAGAATGTCGCAAGTGGAAAGGCCAAGTGTTTCTCTATCGATGACTCCGGTGTTGTCTACTTCGAAGGCCGCCTTGTGGTGCCCAAGAGTGGAAATACCAAGGGGTTAATTCTCCAAGAGGCACATGAGTCTCCCATATCCATCCATCCCGGTAGCACCAAGATGTACCAAGACCTCCGTCCCAAATTCTGGTGGACCCGTATGAAGCGGGAGATTGCCAAATATGTTGCCGAATGTGATGTCTGTCGCCGGGTGAAAGCTGAACATCAGAGGCCAGCTGGTACCCTCCGCCCCATAGCCGTTCCTGAGTGGAAATGGGATGAAGTTGGTATGGATTTCATCACCGGTTTTCCAAGGTCACAAAAGGGCAACAATGCTATTTGGGTCATCATCGACCGTCTGTCAAAAGTTGCCCATTTCCTTCCGGTCCGCGATGATATTCGAGCAAGCCAACTTGCCGACCTATATATGGCCCGGATTGTTCCATTGCACGGGGTTCCCTTGAGGATCATTTCAGACCGTGGAAGCTTGTTTGTGTCCAAATTTTGGCAAAGCTTCCAAGAGGCTCTCGGAACCCGTCTCAACTTCAGCACCGCCTATCATCCTCAAACCGACGGTCAAACTGAAAGAGTAAATCAAGTTCTTGAGGATATGCTTCGGGCTTGTGTCATCTCTTTCGGCAAGGGTTGGGAAAAGTACCTCCCTCTCGCCGAGTTCTCCTACAACAATAGCTATCAAGCCAGTTTGCAAATGGCTCCCTTTGAGGTTCTTTATGGGAGAAAATGCCGGACTCCTCTCAATTGGTCTGAAACCGGGGAGAGGTCACTCTTCGGTCCTGATGTGATCAATGAAGCCGAAGAGAAGGTCCGTGTCATTCGGGAAAACCTCAAGGCCGCTCAATCCCGTCAGAAAAGCTACTATGACAAGCACCACCAAGAGGTCCACTATGAAATTGGTGACAAGGCCTATCTTCGAGTCTCTCCTCTCCGAGGCGTTCGTCGCTTTGGAATCAAGGGCAAATTAGCACCTCGCTTTGTTGGCCCTTTCACCATCTTAGCCAAGCGAGGAGATCTCTCCTATCAACTTGAGTTGCCCTCCAATTTTCCGGATGTCCATGATGTTTTCCATGTCTCCCAACTCCGCCGGTGTTTCAAGGATCCCATCCGTGGGGTTGATCATGAGGCATTGGACATTCAAGAGGATTTGACCTATCGCGAGCATCCTATCCGCATCTTGGATGAAGCGGAGAGGAAAACCCGCAACAAGTCCATCAAGTTTCTCAAGGTCCAATGGTCTAACCATTCCGAGGAAGAAGCCACATGGGAGAGAGAAACTAGTCTTCGTCAGGAGTACCCCGCCTTCTTCACTCAAGCCTAGAATCTCGGGGCGAGATTCTTGTAAGGGGGGTAGATTTGTAACAGCCCGAGTTTGGTAATGAAAAATACGAAGAATTTTTCCACTTTTTGCATTATGTTTGCATCATGGCATATCTTTATTTTTGCTAATGTTACCAAGTAACCAAATGGGAAACAATAAAAAGAGGGAAGCCAAACTTCCCAAAACCTTTAATTCTTGAAATGCACCAATTGCTACAACCCATGTAATGGCAAGTGACCTTATGGTCTAGGAAGTTCACCTAAGTTCACTCTTTTGCAACGGAACCAAATGTTTGGCCTCCAATTTTGTTTTCAACTTCAAACCCCAATTGTGGTTCCTAGCCTTGGTTATTGGTAAGCCACGTTATGATGCTCAAAGGCCATGTACATGTAGGTTGAGCTAGATTAACTTGTGGAAAAGCTCCCAGAATTTTTGCATATTTTCTGGAATTGTTTTGGAGCCCTTTCAAATTCTGGCTTTTCTGCCAAAACTGTGGTCATCCGGAATGACCTGGAATTTTCCGGATCAATTCCGGGCCAGTCGGAATTTTCCGGACCCATCCGGAAAATTCCGGATGAAGCACAGTGACGATGGACACTGGCGCCATGCCGCCACCTCCTTCGCGCCCATGCCGCTACCGCCGTGGCTTCACCTGCTCCCTGCTCGACGCCGTGGCCCCCCCTCAAGGACAAGGAGACCACCACGACGCCCTGCTCCTTTTCCCCCCTGCTCTCTCTCTCTCGTCTCCCTCCCGAGCTCCCCACGGCCACACCCCGTTGCCGCCGTAGCCGAGCACGCCGTCGTCGTTGGAGAGAACGCGAGATCGATCGACGACCACCACACGCTGCGCCGCATCCTCTCCTCCCTCCCAGGCCAAGGAATCGGCCCGGGACCGGCCGGATCAACGCCGGCGTCTTCGATTTCATCCGCCACCGGCCAAGCCCCACCGGCCCGATTCGATCGCCGCCGGCCTCCCCTCGCCTAACCGGTCACGCACGCGAGTTCACGGGTGAGCTAACATCCTCTTAGGCCTACTCCCGCTCTCCCTCCCCCTCTCTTGCGTGCTTGCACCAAGATTTTTCCCGCCGCCGCCGTCGTTTTCTTCCCAGGTTCGAGCCATCCGGAATCGCCCGGATTATTCCGGATCGATTCCGGGTCGACCGGAAAATTCCGGACCTTTCCGGACGAATTCCGAAACTCTAACAGAAGGATTTTGAGGTCACCTCGGATTTGGCTCGGATTTAGCCCGGATTATTCCGGACCATACGGAATATTCCGGACCAATCCGAATGTATTCCGAACCAAGCTGAAAAACTTGTGAGCTTTGTAATTTAACTCCTTCTTGTTAAATCTTGCAAATGACCTACCAATTTGATCAGTGTTTCAAATGCTATCTAAACATGCTAGTAACACCTCATGACACTACTTTGGATGTTGATTTTAATCTTGAATTGGATAAAAGCTATAAATCCAAATAACCTTTTAAAATTACTAGTTAAGCATCGGTGCTCCGAAAACTACAAATAAATTAACGAAATGATCGGAATGATAAACCCTAACTTTTTCATGTCATGTTCATGCATTTTGAGCTATTTCACTAATAATTCATCAATCTATGAAGAACATGGTCATTAAGCTAAATATGAGGTGTTTTCCAAATAATTTCCTTAATTATTTGGCTCCCCATTTAATTGTGCCCTGAAGTTATATAATGGAATCCTTGCATAAATTTTGACATGTCATCATGTGATTGAGCATTGCATCTTGAGTTGTGTGATTTATGTGTTCTTTGCTTTTCTTTTGGGCATCGATAGATTCCGGAGTCGAGGTTACCGATAACTACCCCGACGATCAATACTACGCGCCCGGGCAGCAAGGCAAGAGATAACCTAACCTTCTTGGCATTTAGCATCCTATGATTTTATCAAATTATTTTATCCACCATAATATTGCATGCGGTTCAAATGTCTCTTCTGGTAAATATATAGAATCCTATGAATGCATGTCTCTTCCCCGAGCCAATCACATGTATCCCTACCTATGAACCCTAGTGTTGAGGTGTTGGCCGGATACGAATTATAATTGTCGGTTATATGCTTATCCATGCTTAGACATGCTTAGTTGCAATACTAGTTGTGTCCGTTGTTTATTTCCATAATTGATGTTGGAGATGGAATGATGCGGACTTGGTGGATGAATGTGATGCTAAATTAAAATGCTAAGACGGCTTGGGTGAGTTGCCATCGGGGATGGTGTTTTGCCTCACTCTAGCCCCTAGGTGCGAGTTCTTTACCTCTTGAACCAAGACTGAGCGTGCTTCCGGAGGTGGGGGCATATGGAACCCCCTTTGACCGAATAAGTTGTGAGGGGCTTGTCAAGGGTCCTCTAGTTCGAGTTTTCCATTTGCGCGTGAGTTGTGTGGGTGGAAAAAGGAACGAGGATGGTGGTGTTTAGGAATGTGGCCGCGGGGCAGGGCGCTGAGAGCGCTGATCCTGTCCTTCCGCACACTGATGGTCCTTGAGTAAGCCTCATGCAATGTAAAGGTCTAACTGCGCCCGTTCGCCGGCCTTCCCCGGAAGAGGGCCAACTAGGTGAGCCGGACGGTACCGATGGGTAAATTAGTACACCCCTGCAGGGTTTAATCTTTTCGAAAAGCCGTGTCCACAGTTATGGACGACTTGGGAATAGACGATAAGACCATAGAGAATCTTAACCTAATTGATATGGCAGCTAAAGGTTGCATAATCAACGTGTGATAAAGGTTCACTTCCTCGAGGGTGATTCGAGGGGGTGCCTTGGTGGAGATGAGTGTTGTGGGTGACAAAAGGGTTCGATGAGAACCAATGATGAAAATGTTACTCTCTTACCCCGTTTATAAAAATATTCTGAGTAGACGAATGCCATGTGTCACTTTATATTTCGGTTTATTAAAATTAGCTTTATGCAAAAGAAATACATAAACAACTTTAGAGCCTCCGTCAGTCATTGGGCCTATATCGCCCTACTAAACTTGCGAGTACATCGTACTCAGTCTCTCTTTGCTACCTTTATGATTTTGTATTTCAGAGGAGGACGACACCGAGCAACTAGGTGGGTTCTTCGTTGACGTCGACTACTAGTCTGGGGTTCCCAGGTGGCAGCTTGGGACCGTGGAACAAGCTGGCGTGGGTGATGTTTATCTGTAGGCCTCTTAGGCCATAATTTGCTTCTTGTTGTATTAGACAACGCTACTTCGCTTCCGCTTGTTGAATTGTAGGATCCGTGATCCTTTTGCCTTGTAATATTTGTATTCTCCTCGTTATATGAGTTGCTATATAAATGTTTTGTGTCGTAGAGTCATGCTTTGTGCCAGTTCTGTTCCACAAGTCTCGATCTTTGTTTTATACATTGATGGTTGTGTTGCTTACATAGCCTCTCTGTATAATTCCGGGGTCGGGGCGTTACAGAAACCCTTTGCGACAAGTCGAGCTTTATACACGGTGACGTTTCCGTCAGCGTCTGTCTTTCTCTTGAGTATCCATTTGTTCTCAACGGCCTTACGGTCGTTAGGTAAGTCTAACAAAGTCCATACTTGGTTTTCATACATGGATTCCATTTCGGATTTCATGGCTCCTAGCCATTTATCGGAGTCTGGGCTCATCATTGCTTCCTCATAATTCGCAGGTTCATCATTGTCTAACAACATGACATTCATGACGGGGTCGTACCGATCAGGGGCGGTACGTTCCCTTGTTGATCTGCGAGGTTCAATAGCAGCCTTGACTGGAACAGCATGATCACCATCATCTGCTCCTTCTTCAGGTGGCGATGGCTGTTCTGGAACACCTTCCAGTTCAGTGCTACTCGGCATCTCAAGAACAGGTTCAACAACCTCGTCAAGCTCTATTTTCCTCCCACTCACTTCTTTCGAGAGAAACTCCTTCTCTAGAAAGGAACCATTCTTGGCAACGAAAATCTTGCCTTCAGTTCTGTGGTAGAAGGTATACCCAATAGTTTCCTTAGGGTATCCAATGAAGACGCACTTTTCCGATTTGGGTTCGAGCTTATCAGGTTGAAGCTTTTTCACATAAGCATCGCAACCCCAAACTTTGAGAAACGATAACTTTGGCTTCTTGCCAAACCATAACTCATATGGAGTCGTCTCAACGGATTTTGATGGAGCCCTATTTAATGTGAATGCGGCTGTCTCTAATGCATAGCTCCAAAACGATAGTGGCAGATCTGTGTGAGACATCATAGATCGCACCATATCCAATAAGGTTCTATTACGACGCTCAGACACACCATTACGCTGTGGTGTTCCGGGTGGCGTGAGTTGTGAAACAATTCCACACGTCTTTAAATGCATGCCAAACTCGTAACTCAAATATTCGCCTCCACGATCAGATCGAAGAAACTTTATTTTCTTGTTACGATGGTTCTCAACTTCACTCTGAAATTCTTTGAACTTTTCGAACGTTTCAGACTTATGTTTCATTAAGTAAATATACCCATATCTACTCAAATCATCGGTGAAGGTTAAGAAGTAACGATATCCACCGCGCGCTGCAACACTCATCGGACCACACACATCGGTATGTATGATTTCCAACAAGTCTGTTGCTCTCTCCATCGTGTCGGAGAAGGGTGTTCGAGTCATCTTACCCATAAGGCATGGTTCGCAAGTTTCAAATGATTCAAAATCAAGTGAATCCAAAAGTCCATCAGAATGGAGTTTCTTCATGCGCTTTACACCAATATGACCCAAACGGCAGTGCCACAAAAATGTGGTATTATCATTATTCACTTTGCATCTTTTGGCATCAATGTTATGAACATGTGTATCACTACTATCGAGATCCAATAGAAATAAACCATTCCTCTCAGGTGCATGACCATAAAAAGTATTATCCATATAAATCGAAATACCAAAGTTTTCAGACTTAAATGAATAACCGTCTCGCAATAAACAAGATCCAGATATAATGTTCATGCTCAACGCAGGCACATAATAACAATTATTAAGGTTTAAAACTAATCCCGATGGTAAATGCAGAGGGAGTGTGCCGACAGCGATGACTTCAACTTTTGATCCATTTCCAACTCGCATCGTCACCTCGTCCCTTGCCAAGCGCCGTCTATTCCGCAGCTCCTGTTTCGAGTTACATATATTAGCAACCGAACCAGTATCAAATACCCAGGTGCTACTACGATCACTTGTTAAATACACATCAATAACATGTATATCAAATATACCTTGTTTGACGGTGCCAGTCTTCTTGTCCGCCAGATACATGGGGCAGTTCCGCTTCCAGTGTCCGGTTCCCTTGCAGTAGAAGCACTCAGTATCAGACTTAGGGCCCTTCCTTGACTTCCTCGCAGGCCCGGCAGCTCGCTTGCCGTCCCTCTTGAAGTTGTCTCTTTTGCCCTTTTTCTTGAAACTGGTGGTCTTATTGACCATCAACACTTGATGCTCCTTCTTGATTTCCACTTCCGCGGTCTTTAACATCGCGAAAAGCTCAGGGAGAGTTTTCTCCATCCCTTGCATGTTATAGTTCATCACAAAGCTTTTGTAGCTCGGTGGAAGTGACTGGAGAACACGGTCAATCCCCAACTCATTGGGAATCACAACACCCAGCTGCGCCAGACGATCACCGTACCCAGACATCTTGAGCACGTGTTCACTGACGGAACTGTTCTCTTCCATCATACAGCTAAAGAACTTAGAAGAGGCTTCATACCTCTCCACCTTGGCTTGAGTCTGAAACATAGCTTTCAGATCAACGATCATCTGATGAACGCCATGGTGCTCAAAACGCTTTTGAAGCTTAGGTCCTAAGCCGTACAACAGACCGCACTTAACTATCTCGTGGTCCTCTGAACGGGCTGCCCAGACATTCCTAATGTCTTCAGCCGCTCCCTCTGCTGGAGCCTCACCTAGCGGTGCATCTAGGACATACAGTTTCTTGGCAGCTTTGAGGATAATTTTCAGATTCATAAACCAATCCGAGAAATTGCTTCCATCGTCTTTCAGCTTGTCTTTCTCTAGGAACGCGTTAAAGTTCATGGTGATGTTGGGAAGGGCCATTGATCTACAACATTATTTGCAAGGTGTTTAGACTATGTTCATGATATTGTGTTCGAAAGATAATCTAATTATAAAACGAACTCCCACTAAACTCAACATCTCTCTGGTTGTTTAGTGACACACGATCCAAAATCCACTACACCACAACCGATCATCACGTGAAGTGGCATAGTTTCAAAAGGTGAACATCTCCATGTTTGATCATATCATTCATATGACTCGTGTTTAGCCTTTCGGCTCTTGTGTTCCGAGGCCATGTCTGTACATGCTAGGCTCGTCAAGGAAACCGTAGTATTTCTGCATGTGCAAACTGGCTTGCACCCGTTGTATGTGAACGTAGAATCTATCACACCCGATCATCACGTGGTGCTTCAAAACGACGAACTTTGGCAACGGCGCATACTAGGGGAGAACACTTCTTGATATTGACGTGAGAGATCACCTTATCATGCTACCGTCGAGATCGTATCTAAGCATAAACCATAAGGTGCATAAAAAGGATTAACATCACATGCAATTTAATATTGTGACATGGTATAGCCTTTTCTTGTGCCTTTGATCTCCATCTCCAAAGCACCGGCATGATCTCCATCATCACCAGCTCAAACGCCATCACCATGGTTGTCTCCACCAACTATTGCAACTACTACCATTGGCTACTCTTAGCAAATAAAGTAAAGCAATTACATGGTGTTTAAAGTGACACGCAGGTCATACAATAAATCAAAGACAACCATAAGGCTCCTGCCGGTTGCCGTACTCATCGACATGCAAGTCGTGATAATTACAAAACATGATCATTGCATACATCACATAATCATATCTTGAGGCCATACCATATCACAAACCCTGCAAAAACAAGTTAGACGCCTCTACTTTGTTTATGCAATTTTTACGTGGCTTCTAATGGGTCATTAGATAGAACCGTTCTAATCTACGCAAAGCCACAACGGTGATAAAATAGTTGCTGATTTACTCATCCTTTTGAAAGGCCTTCCATTGAAAATTGCATCTTCACTAAAGCAAGAGAAACAGACACCCGCCAGCCACTTATGCAAAACAAGTTGCATGTCAGTCGTGGAACCGGTCTCTCGTGCGTGGACGAGTAAAGTTGGTCCGGGCCGCTTCAATCTTACAGTACCGCAAAGATGCAAAGTGCACGCGAGAAGGTAGCAACTCAAATTATCAACGCCCACAACACTTGTGTCTAATCGCACCAACATCTACGAATAGATCCTGGCTCTGATACCACTGAAGGGTCGCAGCATAGAAATCAAAAAATTTCCTACGCAAAGATAGCGGAATAAACCCAACATCTAGATCCGATCTACGAGAGGTTGGTAGCAAGAAGGAGATCGAATCTCACCCTCGAAGAAAACCGTGAGCGTTTTGTCGAGGCAGGGGTTGGCTAGTCGATCCCCGCAACTAGACTTGTCTAGTCGCGAGGAGATGTATTATCCAAGCGCCGCACGAGCAACGCCTCCGAGAGATCCACACGTTCAGCTCGATGAAGACTCCACGTTCTTGATCCCGCAAGAGGTGGTGGAGAGGCTCGAGATCAACAGCACGACGACGGTGGCGTGGTGTGTATGGTGGAGGTTGGACAGGGCTTCGCCAAGCGGTGTCGGGAGAGAGGAGGAGGAGGGGTGCGGCTAGGGAGAGGAGGGGGCCGACGGCTAGGCACCTTGGGGAGGAGCCAAAGGGTGCGGCACCCCTCCCCTTGCCCCTCCTTATATAGGAGGCCAAGGGGGGTGCGCCCCTCCCCTCCTAGGGCCGGCGCAAGGGGGGGGTGGCTTGGCCCCCAAGCCACCACTAGGGTTTCGGCCGGCCCCCCCCCCCCTTGCTTCTAGAAGCATGGCCCGGTTGGGCCTATGGGGTGATGGTGCGGCTGGCCCATTAGGCCAGCCCACTGCCCCCTTTTTCCATGTGGGCCCCATACTCCTATGGGCCCCACTTCTAGACCCCTCTAGAACCTTCTAGAACATTCCGGTACTTTACCGATAAATTCCCGAACCTTTCTTATCCTCCGGAAACAACTTTCCTTATATGAATCTTATTCTCCGGACCACTCCGGAACTCCTCGTGACGTCCGGGATCCTATCCGGGACTCTGAATCAATATTCGTTCTCACCATCATTTATCTCGAACCCTAACTACATCGAACGTTAAGTGTGTGACTCTGCGGGTTCGCGAATATGTCATATTAATAGCGGGACCGGGATGTCCATATTAATTCCTACATATTCGACGAAGTACTTTACTAGTCGAACCACAATGTCCGGGATTCAATTAATCCATATACGATTCCTTTTATTTCACGATATATTACTTGTCCGAGATTCAATCCACCGATATCTCCATATCTGATTAATCTCGTTACCGACAAGTTCTCTTTACTCGTTCCCATAGAATAGGATCCCTTATGACTAGCCACTTAGTCATATGCTTGCAAGCGTTTGGATGCTATACTACCGAGAGGGCCCAGAGATATCTATCCAACTGTTGGATGAACAAATCCCAGTCTTGAAACATGCTACCCAACAACCTATCATCGGAGAACCTGAAAGCCACCTTTATAATCACCCAGTTACGAAGTGACGTTTGATGTCCACAAAGCTCTCCTCCGATAAACGGGAGTGACATAATCTCATGGTCTAAGGAAACTATATTTGACATCTATTTAATTTGAGTCTTGTCCATTATATCATCACCTATGATACAAACTTCGTTTATTAAGCGATTCATAAATCCATGGTTAGGAAACATCTAACCATCACTTAATCAAACGAACTAGTCACAAGAGGAAAGACTAGGGACACATTACCGTTTATATTCCACACACATGTATTTGTTTCCGGTTAATACAATTTTAGCATGGAATTAAACATATCATCAACGGAGAAATATGATAAACAATAATCATTTATTATTGCCTCTTGGGCATATCTCCAACACCCGGGAGGCGATGGGGTCGGCGATGGGGAGGGCGAGGGGCCGCGTCGAGGCTGGGAGAGAACCACCGTGCTCCATCGCGCCCGAGGAAGGCTGCGGACGGAGGAGGGAGGCCACGGTCGTGTTGCGCTCGTGCTTGCCCGGCTCGGCCAGCACGGCCATGGCGAGGGGATGGACGGCTCCGGTGATTGGGAGCCTTGGGACGGATGCCAACGGCGGGGGCGGAGCTCGGGAGGCAGGACGGCGGCGGGGTTGAGGTAGGACGGCAAGGTCGACGCGGGCGGCGTCCACGGCGCGGCACGGACGGGCACGGTGTCGGGCCCGGCTGGGTGCGGGCATGGTAGAGGAGAGGCAGGGGAGACAGGGGAGAGCGCACGGGTGGGGAGTGTAGGGCAGGAGTGGGGAGTGTGCCGTGGGCGCGAGAGGGCTTGGGTGCTCCTCATATATAGGCAGGGGACGAGGAAACGGACGACCAAACACGCGGCGCTTCAATGCACTCCATTCATCGGTGCACCAACCTCTGGCCAGGGATTTTAAGGGGAGGGGATAGGATCTGGGTGCTAGACGAGCAGTGCGAGCACGAGGCTCACTGGAGAGGGAAGGGTGAGCTGGGCATGGGCAGGAGCTCTCCGAAGGATCCTCCACTTCATGACTCCGTCGGTGGAGAGGATAAGGGGAGGGGCTGGATAGGACAGGCCGAGCTGGATGCACAGTGAAGCACAAGGCGTACTGCAGCAGGCGGATTAGGCACCGACCATGGTTGTAAGCGGAATTAGGTCTTGCCAAAGCACGCGTCCTGGACGTCCAGAGCGCGGCGCGAGCGGCATCGTCACGTTCCCGGTGACTCGAAGCCCCAAACTGAAAAAGGTTTGCACCACGGGGTTGACGGGGACAAGACCAGGACAACCAAACTGGACACACTCAAAAACTCCACACTTCGTAAAACAAGATTTTCCGAAAACCAAGGGTGCGCCAGGTGTTCGATGAAATGACCAAGGCCTTGCACATCTCAGAAAAATCCCCAAAATTCACAGTAGGCTAGGATAGGTGTATGTAGTATGTCTGTGAAGTTTGGGATCAATTGGATACCTGGAGGTTGGTCAAATAAATTGGTGTCCGAAAATGCCCTAATGGCATGGGTATGCCAAAAGCACTTCCTCAAATAATCTTGATCTGATATTGGGGAGGTGGGGTTGTGTAGGGGATCTTGTCAACTTGGCAAAGTGGCAATGCCAAATGATTTTTGTAGCTAGGGGTTGCTTTGGAAATCACAATTAGGCATAAAAAGGGCAGTATAAAGGAAGTACCTCAATAATTGCTCAAATGAGGTTGGGCCAATGGACTGAAATGTTCAGGAGGCCAAATCATGCACCTCACCGAAATTGCAGAATTTCTGGATGAGTTGAAGGTGTCCAGATAATTTCTGGATTGAAAATGGCATAACAGATAACATGAATAAACTTGGAAATATTGCATGGGACTATGAAATGTTTTTTTCCATGGAAGTGATCTATATGTATGAGGGAACCATATGGTATCTCGGTGGAATTTATTTCCAGGTACAAATGTGGTGGTGGCTTTTGGTGGGATAGTCGAGAGGAGTTTTGGAATTTCCAAAAGGAACGAGTATTTGACCGACGAAACAATGGCACGGAATTAAGGTGGAGGTCGACAAGGATCGGGGATTTACTGGGAAAATTCCAAGAGGGTGAAACCAAAGTTAAGTCAAAGACCATCTGGTTCAGAGAAAACATTTTGGAAATAGAAAAAGTTTTTCAGGTGTGAGAAAACACCGCTAAAATTAGGGACAAATTTTTGGGGTGTTACACTTGCACTTTCAATGCATTAGAGGCTAAACTCGGCACAAAAAACCAAAAGAAAAAGATACAATGAAATTGCTACAGAGGCAACAACTTCATGACTCAAGAAAAACAAAAACAAACTGAAAGAAAAGAAAACATGGGTTGCCTCCCAACAAGCGCTTTTCTTTTAAGCCTTTTAGCTAGGCATGATAATTTTAATGATGCTCTCATAATAATAAGAGTTGGAACGCAAAAGAGAGCATCGTGAAGTAAATATCAAACACATTTAAGTCTAACTCTCTTACTATGCATAGGCATCTTGTAAGAAAATAAATCATTGGAGCATAAAGCATTAAGCATAGGAAGACAAAGCAAGTGCAACATTAAAACCTTCAACATAAAGAGGGGAAACTTCATAAGATGAAAATATATATAACCACACTTCCCTCTCTCATAATAACTTTCAGTAGAATCATAAGAAAACTCAATAACATAACCATCACATAAAGCATTTTTCTCATGATTCACATGCATAAAAGTATTATTATTACTCTCCACATAAGTAAAATATTTCTCATTAGTATTAGTGGGAGTAACACAATCATAATCATCATTGTAATCATCATAAATAGGAGGAATATCATAATCATAATAAACTTTTTCCTCAATAGTAGGTGGACTGAAAATATCACATTCATCATAATAATCATCATATATAGGAGGCATAGTATAATCAAAGCAAATTTCATCCTCAAATCTTGGGGGACTAAAAAGATCATATTCATCAAAACCAGCTTCCCCAAGCTTAGAATTTTCCATAGCATCTATTATATATTAAAAGTACATGACGGGCTAACGAGAATTAAGAGAAATCAGCTAGAAATTCCCACAAAAATCAGAAGCATCGGGCCGTTCATTTGATTAGGTAATAATCTACAACCATTAGATTAGATATAAGTGGAAAATTACCCACCATTGCCATTACAACATGAATCGTTTTTCTTTATTTTCCTTCTTTTCGCCACAACATAGCCGCCGCCCGCCGCATCTAGGTTCCCTGGAACTAAACCTAGGCCGGACGCTTGCTCTATGTAGCCAATGAGCCAAACCTAGGCCAGATGCTTTGCTATATGCAATGATGCATGCGATGCAATCAATGGAAGCATGCATGTCCTTGAGATCTTTTCGGATCGGGAGAGCCACACCACTTTGCAGCCTGATCTAGCTAGCTACGATCATCGCCAATGCCGTTTATGGGTGTCGAAGGCAAGGTAGATTCATATTTTCCCTTAACTCAGTATGTTTTTCATCCCCTGGCTCACTCTTTCGTCTTTATATTCTCCCGATCTCAGCATATGACTGTCGCCCCACAAAGTCTAATTGAGATTCGACCTTGCAGCCGCTGTTGTGTGATCCAATCGAGAGAGAAGAGATCCATCTGCATACAAAAGTTGGAAAGGGAACTGCCACTACAGCACAGGAGATCGGCAGCAGAGACACTTGGACTAAATTTGACCAATGAAAACCAAGCAGATGTCAACCAACGGCCGCTGGAGTACATGAGATCGTCAGCTGAGACACAGAACAAAATATGGCCATTAAAGAAAAGAAAAAACTGGAGATTAGAAAGGTTTGACAGTTTGTGCTGGCCACATGCCACATAGAAATTTACAAAGAATTCTGCAGTCTACTAATTAAGTTCAACGGACCGGCTCGGAGTCATTTTCTTTGCGTATTCTCATCTTCAAAATTATACATATCCATTGGATTGTTGCTGTGTCACTCCTCAGATCTCTATTATTAGCCTCTGACTTAGTTACACACGCGTTGCAGAGTAGCTCATGTAGCCATGCAAAAGAAATATCAATCGATTGAGAGCTTGCCTTATGCATGCGCCATATAGGCGTGCAACAACAGAGGGACTGATCGATGGAGGACTTGCCCCCACACAGCCGGACAACCTAGAGCCATGCATTGGTACGAGTGCCTATCTACTTCTTTTTTTTACTGCCCCGTCTATTTTTTAGCACAACATACTGTACCTAGAACTTTTGTAAGCTTCAGCAAAGTATAACAGGAGGTCTCCATCAACACGCGAAAAAAGGTTAAGGGTGCAAATTGCCCAGTTGTGGAAGTTTTAACATTATAGCATGTAGCTTTGAATTATGTTTATACGTTTTTTTTTTTGTTAATGAAACAATTCTAAGCCAAATTTGCCCAAACATGCTAGAGAAAACGAGGAAAAAAGTGGATTGACCTACACTAGCACTTCCACGTAATAACTCCACTAAAGGTGATCCTATTACCGGAATGGTGTCAGGTACGCCTGTTACAATTTTGACTGCCATGGCATATTCAAAATCCACTAGAACGGATATTTGTGTAGGCAAAATTATCTGATTTCTCTTATGAACTTAAGTACATCATTTGTTTTGAACTAACTGGTACGGGATGCTTCTGGCTAATTGTTTCAACATACTTTTAGTTTTACATGTGAACCTTAATTTACACGTATTCGATATGCCTTTTCACGACATATCCTTGATTTTTTTATACTATAAGTACATGATGAGCTATCAGAAAATAGAGAATAGAGAAATAGGCTAGAAAATTTCACAAAAAACAGAGAGATCCAAACTTTGATGTACTAAAATAAAGAATCATGGCTGCTAGATTTCAAGAATAATTTTGTACAATTAAAGTTGAAAGTAATTACCCACCAATGCCATGACTTAAAATACGTGCAACTGCTGCCAAACCCAAACTAATTTTTCCTCCAATCCCCTGTTGTCCCGTGCGTCTAACTATTTGGCAACAAGTGCTCGCAACTTCCGCGAACCAACGCCCTCCTCCACTGGTGCAACATCCTCGCCGCCGTACAACCTCACTTCGCCGTTGCCATGCTCACATCTGAACTCACGCCAAGTTACTAGGTACACGGACTTTTATTTTGATTTACTCAGCCACGTTCATCCGGTCGCCTTTTCCCGGTTGTGGTTCTTTGATGCTCGACCTGGAACAGCTAGCTAGAGACGATGTACTCCTACGGATGCTTGCAACGGAGTCCACACCCAGGCGAACCAAAATGTTTGCATCCATTAAGGAGATTTGGGGTCTATTTAGTCCTTGGTTGGCTGACTTAATTGTGATGCATCCGTCCTCACACTCAAGCGAACAAAGATATGAAAAAAAAATGAAGGAGATCGGTTGGTAAGCCGGATAAAGGTTAAAACCAACAATTTTAATAAGCATCTACGTTTTGGGATTTCCTTGATCAGTATATATCCAAGTATTATTTTGAAAGTTATTGAAATTAAAAGCATGTGTTTGAATATAAATAAATCATATTAGTTTTATATGTGTTTATAAGATGAATTTAATTTAATAGGGAGTCCAAAGACTGTGTGCATTTTTAATTAGAGATGGAGACATATGCTTGGATCATTCACCGATGACTATAGAATCTTATTTTTCACACTTCAGCACCGTTAACAAGAACACTAAATTGATCCAGTGCCCCCAAATAGTTTTTCATTATCACAATTAGAGTTTTTTTCAGTATACTGCAATACCACATTAGTGTTTAAAGAAATTTTGTAGACCTAGACTGTCAAATTTGATGACCTCTGTGGTGTAGAATTTCTTAATCGCTATGCATGTGGTGGGAGCTAAAAAATTGTTCCGCTAGATGTGAAGGATTTTCAGTGGATGCCACAAATCATGATTTTTCAACTTATAGTTAACTAAACTAAATTGATCATTCATTGTCCTCGAATATGCATCCTTTCTATTTGGCGATGACATAGGACCAAAGATAATATGCTTACTGTAACTGGAAACTATAGTGTGTAAGTTTCACAACAATAAGAACAACCTTCTTATTTCGGTGACATTAAACTTCCAAGTGATAAAGAATTGGCACACTCATATTTGTTCAAATAAATTTGAATGCGCAACTCTTGGGAAAATGTGTTCCTCATATAATGGAAGATAATCAATAAAGAGTTATTCATAAATCACAATATTGGCTTCTTCTCTGGCGCAACATGAATTTCCCCTTGGTTGTATTCACTAATAATCAGACTTAGGGTACTATTTATATTTTATGTGCTAAATTCCTAAAAATTAAATCTAACACACACTGATCAGTAAAAAAATCTTGTCATAGAGATGGTAAATCGTTATTCACATCAATTTTTCAATTCGTTTCATAAATTCTAATTTTTATTTTGTTTGCGCAAAAGGCTTCAAACCGTCTATGGTATCAAGAGGGATCCTATAAGTACGGTTTTCATACCACGTCGTCGAATGTTTGCACATCAACGTGCAATAATTCCACACCACATTTGGTACCCAGTGCGAATGTGTATCTTATGAAATTTATCTCCTTTTCTTTTTAATAATTGATAGGATGTGGCTGTCTTTGCATTCACTTTTACTGTTCAATTTAGTACCAAATCAGCAAGTTGAATCACGATAAAAAAATCTGTTCTAAGGCAGTACATTCTCCATGCTAACACCACCCCTTCCTTCAAACTCTTAGTATATGTGAAATCTACTTTTGCACCCGGTACACTGCTTTCTATTATAATGCTTCGGTACATTCATGCGGAGTAGATGTACAAATGTTCATCCTTATTCAGTAGTATATGCTCAATACTGGATAAGTTTCAATGTTTGTATTGCCTTGGCATTGTATTCCCTCCGTCCCAAAATATAAGGCGCCCTTAAATTTCGTTGGTCAACGAGTACAACTTTGACCATGATTTGTATCTATAATATGTCCACAAAATTAGTATAATGATATATGAAATGAAAAAAATTGCAAGGCCAATCCAACGGTATAATTTATACATCCTCAATCCATATAATTTAGTACATATTATTGGTCAAAGTTGAGCATCAAAGACCATCATAAAATATTGCGCCTTATATTTTGGGACGGAGGGAGTATTTCAGTGGTCATCCTATGGTTTGGAATTATATATGTTTAGCCATGGTAATATTATTTATCATTATGTAGGTATTCCTGGTGGTTCTTGGGTGAAAAAAAATGAAAGAGAGAGCCTAGCAAGTTGGAGAATCACACAACCGCTGCCTCAAAGAGCCTGGATTCTGCATGCCGATCAAATTAGATCGACCGGAGCCTATTATACAAGCGTACATACCATGAGTGGTCAACTTATTTTATCAATCCCCTAGAATGCATCCATGAGTTGAACCAGTAATTAAATGATTGACATGCATTCATTTTTTTATTTTTTTTTGATCAAGCAAGTGCTTTCGTTAATCAAAACAAACAATTATAGTATTACATTGGCATAAACATGACAAGTCAATTGGGAATTAATCCAGTCCCACTTATTGACCCTAGCAAAATTTAAAGTTATTATGTCTAATGCATCCGAAGATCATGTATTATCAATTATCATCGGTTGATTTTTATTTTTTTTACACTCGACAATTTTAGCCATGTAAGTAAGTCAGTGACTATGAGCCAGTTTACCTGGAAATAGTTTTTGTTGGTGAACCATTGACATTCATTAGAACAAAATTTGCTCACCTCTCTTGCGCTAGACTTTTCTAATATATTACTTCTACAAGGAAAACAAATCATACAAATGCTGATTTCTAGCAGTGAAGATATGATATCGGAAACGGTCCACTATCATCCAAGGAAAAACCCTAAGTTTAAACTAATTGTTTTGTACAAAACAAATATAATCTATCTTATAGGTAGTGGAGGAAGATAATGAGGAAATCACCACTAAAAGTGTTAAAGGTAGCACCGAAGATATGAAAAATACTCCTAGAACGTAATTCAAATGGTGTACAAGTGACGTACCTAAACTAAGATATATGTCTCAAGAGCAGTTTTATAAAGAGATAACAAGAACCACGTTGTGAACACTGGTAGGTTAAACACAAATTATTTTGCTAAATATTTTGTATGAAAAAATATGAGGGAATAAGTAAAATATAAGTACGACAATAAGTAAAAATATTAAAGTTTTTTTTTTTGAATTTTCCAATTTCGCTTTCCAATATGCATATATCCAAGAGGATAGAGAATGCACCCAAAATAATGTGTTGCATTATGTGAGTGGAAATTGTAAACTCCATGTAATGATATATAAGCATACACAAAAGACATGTTGTCTCAAAATACATCTATTGGCCACACTCGATATGATTTATAAGATTCTCGGCCTACCAAAAAACTGAGTAAGATATATTCTTTTTGGTAAACCAATATACGTCACATACACATACATATCTATTATATATTAAAAGTACATGACGGGCTAACCAGAAAATAGAGAAATAAGATAGAAAATCCCACAAAAATCAGAGACATCTGGCCATCGGTTTAACTAACGAGCTAATCACAACCAATGGATCTTAGAAGTAGTATCTATTAACGTTAAGGTTCAATAAAATTACCCACCAATGCCCCTAATAAGTTGCCCGTACCGATTGGACTTTCCTCTGTCTAAAATCTAGCTAAAAGAGGATTTCAACACCGATCTGTCAAAAAAAAAGTTTCACTGTTATATGTTCCCTAGGGTTCCACACGCCAGCGCCGGCACCGCCGTACTCCGATGCCGCGGCATGCCGACAACTCCTCGCGTATGTTGCTGTTGCCGACGTATTTTCCTGCGTACCCTCGGCCGATCCACTTTCTTCCCCGTGAAGTCATGCATGCACGCCAGTAGTGTCGCATGGTTTCGACCATGGCTCTCCTCTCGATTGCCGCCTGACTTCATCCGCCTGCATAACCCAGTTGGTGTGGTAATGCGAGATACTAGCACTAGCTGGACTAAGATATTGATCTCTCCCTGCAGATATTTCATATACACACGATTCCCATCGCTGCTGCCTCACAAGGCTGCAGTCGCAGTCGCCGCCATGCCTCTCCTCTCGAGCACCGCATAACTTCTTCCTCCTGCTTAATTCAGTTGGTGTGGTGATGCGAGACACTAGCTGTAGCAGGACTACACAATTGATCTCTACCTGCAGGTATTGCGTACATAATTTTGTTACACGTACAACAGATCTCTAGAATTGTGTAGAATTGGTGCTTTGCATGCCCATCGATTGCCCACTACCTCCGCTTCAGGTGCTTTCGTCGCACATGACGACTCTGTCAATTACTAGCTAACTGTTTCTTTCCCTCACTCTTGCGATTTTATCTGCATCTAGAGCGATCCATGCAC
Organism: Puccinellia tenuiflora; assembly: GCA_012064385.1. NCBI lineage: Eukaryota > Viridiplantae > Streptophyta > Magnoliopsida > Poales > Poaceae > Puccinellia > Puccinellia tenuiflora. The sequence goes on along the minus strand of QRDG01000981.1, from coordinate 19,573 downwards.
CAACTTGGTCAATGTTTATCTGTAGGGCTTGCGTGCCCTCCAATAATATGTCACAAGAATGGTTCTTGGTAACAAATTCATCAGATTATTATTAACAAGGTCAGGAAGTCGGTGCTGCCATATACTTGATCAGTTTTGCTTTTGTTGATTATTGGAGCAGACAACGAGATGCAAGTTCGACGCATGCTTTTCGTCTGCCAGGTTATTAGATTATGTTATCAGGTGAAATTATGTCCGATCATGTACGTTTGTCAATAATCTTAAGATGGCTTCCTATTCTATCAAATAGGCTTTCCTCTGGTCGATGTGACCAAGGAGAAAATGAATGTGAAAAAAGAATAGAAACATTACCCATTGCTATCTTTCTAAATAAAGTTATTTCTGCCACTCTTCCATGAACAATTAAACTCTCTGATTGCATCTTTTGTGAGACAATGGTTTGCAATTTTATCAAAATATATATTACCTCATTTATATTAGTTATTTTTGCTTATTTCATATTTTTCATTTTGTTCCCTTCTTTTATAGGATATTGTTGTCTTTTGAGTGTTCAATACACTGGGTCATGATCAGTAGCGGAGGACGAAAAAAAAATGGAAGATAGGGCGGACTTAGTATACTGAGGCATGTCGAGATATTTTGCATAGTGTTTCACTATAACAGACATAAATTTCTCACACGAAATCCATTTTTAACGTTTGACCACTCAAATTGTTCAGCGAAAACACATACATCCAAAAATCAAGGTGTCCTAATGAGAGCTCCGCCCATGGTCATGATATTGACGATATAAAACTGTTTTGGCGGCCACACCAGGCCGTTGCATCCTCTATGGCTGCGAGGTACATGTTCTAATTCTTTTCTTTGCTTTTGTACAATGGCTACACTGTATTCCTCTCGCTGCCCTTGACCAGCCGATCTACCTGAAGTTCATACGCATCAGGGGTTCAGATTTCAATTTTGTTTGCCTCATGCAAATACCAGACTTCCGATGTAGATGCAACCTGCAAGATTGATTGAATATTTGCCTCATAGTGAAGGGCAAAGCAGGCTCAGATCAAAGACTTCCGTCAAAGCCACACCCCATAGCTAGGTACGTACTGTATTATAAATTATTAATGTGAAAAATTGGATGGTTTAAGAAATGTATGATACCTAGCTTCCTTATAGTGATTAATATATATAAGTGACATGACATGGACAATTGTGGCTAAGAGAATGGATTATGTAAACTATATTGTGTAAGCGAATAGGTATAAGAGGTATGGTACAATATGGTGTCTAAAACATTATGCAAAATTCAATTAATGTGTATTATTATATTATTAATATGTACAATTGGATGTTTTAATGAATGGATGATATGTAGTTTGCACGTAGTGATGAATTGGATGATGTGGATAGTTTGCAAGTTGAAATAGAAAAAATCAATAATGCATATTAAAAAGATTTTGCTTTATAAGGGATATAAATCATAGCATCTTAGTATTTGGATGACGCCCGTTCTTTGATTTTCATGCAGTCTATTTCTTTATGTATGGTTCACTTGCAAATATCTACAGCAGCTACTTTCTAAGAATCAAATTAACGGCGCCAATTACAAGCCAGGTGTAATTCTGGACATTCAATTATTATTGCATGGTTTATAAGTTCTTAGCATAGTATTAAGGCAATTACATCACACTATAATCTGATAGGTACTTATGTTGTAAACTCAAGCAATAAAATCGTGTGAGTGACACAAAGGTCTTTATCCATGTTTTTCCAGGTGAGGGCACTAAATTCCATTTATTTTTTAAGTAATATATTTTATTTAAAAGATGTATAGACCTATTGCCTATATGGTTTTTAAGCTATATTAATTTTGTGTAAGTGAGAACCTTCAAAATTGTCTACTCTACACGATTTGAGATGATAGATCGCAAACTTCTTGGCTTCGTTATAAAAGCAGGACGTCCAAGTGTTTCGTGTACCGGTGCTAACGAGGTTATGTTAGCAATCTTAGCTCCGAGATGCAGTACCAACAGTTCATGGTATATCTATTATTTTCTAATCCTATATGATTTTTTTTGAAAATTATTGAATTTTGATTATTACAGATAAAATAAATAGAAAGTATGCCTTTTTTTGCGGGTAAATACAAAGTATGTCCAACTACAAGGTTTCTCTTCCATTTGTTGATCATGTCGCATACTAACAAAAGTTATGGTCACCTTAAGTAGATAAATTTTATGATTTAAATGTGTTGGGATGATAGGAAAAGTAGGCAATATCACCTCAATATATGCTTTACATTACCTAAAACTCACAACATAATTTTTTTACTCCATCTATAAATATATCTTGTACTAGAAGAATACCCCGCGCATTGCAGCGGGAATTTCTTTAAAAAATTATTGTGTAAATAAAATGGGTATAAGGCACATGAAATTTCAATTGTCAATATTCAGTTTATCACAATAGTTGAGACAGTAAATTTAAATCACGTGAAATTGTTGAATATTTGAAGACTAAATAAAAGATGACATGGATAGGTTGGATGAAATATGTACTATTATTTATTGTTAGTGGAGATGTCATGGACAATTGATTGTCTAAAATAATGTTGATGTGGATAGCTTGCATGTTGAGATAGAAAAATAATTAATTATTTTTAGTGGGGCTTTGCTTTATAAGAGGTATAGATTAGTGTGTCCAAATTTAAGTGCCCCGGAAGACTAGAATGCGGAAAAAAATCTACTTGAGATGTATGTTTGATTTTCCATATGTTCATTCTCTTCAAATAATTCTATATACGTAACCTTGCTCAGTTGCTCTACAAACTTAATGTAAAGAGTACTGTTTTCGACATGATCCATATTATATGCTTATATCGTATTGTATTTGGATGTGAAGTTGTGAGGGCCATCAACAAAGAGGTTTTTTTGGTAAATAGTACCCTAATGAATAATGTACAGCACAACATAGTTGCGCCAAACAAAGACAAATATGAGGGCGATAAGAAGTATGGATCGATTGGCAAAAAAAAAGTGAAGGTGATTTTGTTTCTCCTTTTGAGATTTTGTTTTCTATCCGTTCTCTCTTCTAGAATATTTGTTCTTAACTATTTGTACGTATGGTTTCCTCCTGGACTGAATAATGTATTTCATCGAAAAGAATAATATTTAGTTCATATGAAATTGTAATTTCATATTTGAATATTTGGAACATATAAAGATGATATCAACTAATCAACTAAAGCAAGTTACTATATTTATAAATGTGAAATACAAAAAATAATGTGATCATTGCAATCTTAGACGATTAGAATGTTTCCGATAAGAAATTTAGTGTTTACATACACATATATATATGTACCAATATAAGAAATTTAAATGGTTACATTATCAGACCATTAAGACGGTGCCCGCGCATGTGCGCGGGCCACTGTGCTAGTTCAGTAAAATACGATACTCCATATATAAGAGATTCATATTTTGATGTGAATTACATTTAAAATTTTAGTTTGACATAATTAACAATTTAATAATTGTATGAATTAAAAATTAAACCTATAAATATGATGCCCGCGCATGTGCGCGGGCCAATAATGGTGTCCAAAGAATTCATGCTAATAACATTGCTACTATAATGATTATTATGCAAATAAAGTTCCATAGGTTTTTTAATTTTCTCTTCAAAAGCATCATGACCAATTTCAAGATAGAGTTTAATAAAGCTCTCTCATTTTTTTGTTGTTTTCCATTAAGCCTAACTAGTGAAACAAAAAGATATAACTGCAGAATCTAAAGAAGATACCTTCAAACACTCACCTCCCCAACAACAATGCTAGAAATTAGCTTCGTCGTCGGAGTGTGAGTACCGTTTACCTTACCTCCCCGGCAACGGCGCTAGAAATTAGCTTGATGTCTACTACACACTTCTATTCTTGTAGACTTGTTGGGCCTCCAAGCGCAGAGGTTTGTAGGACAGCGGCAAATTTCCCTTAAGTGAGTAACCCAAGGTTTATCGAATCCACGGGAGGTAGAGGTCAAAGATATCCCTCTCAAGCAACCCTGCAATTAAGATACAAGAAGTCTCTTGTGTCCCCAACACACCTAATACAATTGTCAGTTGTATAGGTGCACTAGTTCGGTGAAGAGATGGTAAAATGCAAGTGATATGGATGGTAAAAGGTGATTTTGTAATTCTGTAATAAAAATGGCAGCAAACAAACAAGTGACATAAGTGACTAAAAACGGTGTATCAATGCTTGGAAACAAGTCCTAGGCTTCATACTTTCACTAGTGACTACTCTCAAGATCATTAACATAATTAAACACATGATAGTTCCCTCAAAAATACATGTGTGGTAGACGTTACTCGGTGATCATTCTTTTGTGGATCAAATAGGATGAGAATTGCGTAGGGCTACAAAAAGCACAACTTAAAGTTCGTATTCCACATCTATGGAAACTTCATGCTGTCACTATCCGCATCCAAAGATTGTACTAACAAACACCACAACCTATTTCTTGAATAGTCTCTTTCTTCAATAACACAAGCATCAAGAAACCTCATGATCTATTCAATCCAACAAATAAAGAACAAACTCATGATGAAGATCCTTCCGATCTATTATCCATAGAGTCACACACGGCACCCATCCTGTCACCGAGATACCGTGATCACAACGGTGACTCCGGAAATTGTACTAAAAAACATCACTTGAGCAAAATCATATCCATTACACATAGGGAAACATCATGTATTCAACTATACTAACAAAGCTCATGATCACAACGAAGATCACATCATGGGAGAGAGAGATAACCACATAGCTACTTGTATAAGCCTCAGCCCCGGTGAGGGACTACTCCCTCCTCATCGCGGGAAGCAGCGGTGTCGATGGAGATGGCTTTGGCGGTCGATCCCCCTCTGGCAGGGTGCCGAAACAGCTTCAGATTGGACCCCAAACTAGGGTTTTCGGTGACGGTGCGTCGGGGTCGAGTTTCTGGAAAATAATCGCCACCCCCTCGGTTTTAGGTCAAAAGGGATTTTATAGGCGTCGGCGGGGGCCGAGGCGGTGCCCAGAGGGCAGGGGCGGGCCCCACCCGCGGGTCAAGGTGGGGCCGCGGCTGCCACCTGCCCCTGGCCCCTGGGTGGCCCCCCAGGTCACCCTTTGGTCCACGTGTGTCTTCCGTCGCATAAAAAATCTCCGTAAATTTTGAGGGCAATCCGATGATATTTCCTGTTGTGACTTTTCTGAAATACAAAAACAGCAAAAACAGGGAACTGGCACTTGGCATCTTGTCAATAGGTTAGTCCGACAAAATGCATAAAAATGATATATTTGATAGTAAAAACATGTGACAATATCACAAAACTAGCATGGATCACTCAAAAATTATAGATACGTTTGAGACGTATCAAAGATCGAACAAACGTGTTTGTCGGTGCAGGGATTGGCTAGTCGATCTCCGCAACTGGACGTTGTCGGCACAGTGGAAACCAGGGTACCACGGGCCGGCCTGCCAGGGCCCGCAACATTCTTCGGATGATTTCGCTAAGGACCAGGCTCTCCAAGCCTGGCGAGCCTCGCGAGGGTGTTTTCCCTCGTGAGGGACCTCTCCTCCTCGGCGAGGGGCCACCTCTCCTCGAGAGGGCATCCCGGATGCCACCGGCGAATTCTGCTAAGGATCAAGCCGAAGGGCTCGGCGAGGCCTCCTATCTCACGGGGTTCCTTCCTCACGAAGCCAGCTCTGCCTCCGCGGCAGAGCGCACATGGGCTCTGCACCCTCCGCAGAGTCACAGGCGCGCCAGTGCGCAGTGACGACCACGCCAGCACGCGGTGACGGCAGCGCCGCGGTTGCCGTTCTTATGTATAAAGCAGTCAACAACGCTGCACCAAGCAAAGGAGCCCCAAGAATTGCCACTTTGGTGATAAGGGGACCGTCTGCACCTACCCTCCAAGGGCGACGTCACCATGGGATACATCCCACCTCAGCGGCGCCAGCCCACCGTCCTAGTTGGACGGTGGCTTTTCCAGCTTTGGTGACACCGCCCCCTGCCATGGACCGCGTCCATGGACTCTACCTTTATCGTGCACCCGTCCTCCTCCTTCGTTGACATGTGGTAACCCTTCCCGCCGAGATATTTGGGGGAAGAGGTCCGAGACACCTATAAAAGGAGGGGGAGCATGCTAGGGCAAAGGGTTGGAAGTTCAGAGTTCTAGGGTTAGCCATTGTTAGCCACCTTGAGCTCGCCAAGCTCCCTTTGTACTGAAACCTCTCCAAGCAAGTGCAATACATCCGAAGCAGGACGTAGGGGTTTTACCTCTCCTAGAGGGCCCTGAACCTGGGTAATACCGTGCGTTCATCTCTGCAGTGCCGTCCCACAGCGAGCTCGACGAGCATCGTCGCCGAGGCATGTTGAGGGTTGTTTGATTCCGTGTTCAGCCCCTTACTCGATCCTTGTGAGACACACCCAGTTCCTGGGACAGTTCTCCGACATTTGGCGCGCCAGGTAGGGGGCTGAGGCGCGTCTTCAACCTCGACACCGCCATGGCCGGCTCTCGCGCCGAACGCCTCGCTCGCCGGACGGCCAGCGCCGCCACCGCTCCCGCTGGCAACCCGCGCGGCCGCCCGCGTGGAAGTGCTGCTCCGGAGCGCCACGTCGACCCCGAGCCCCGCGTCGAGCACCCGGAGGACGACGACAACGACCACGCCGAGGACGACCTCGGCGAAGAGGAGGCTTCCTCCCTGCACCCATCGCGGGACCGTGCTGCCTCCTCGCTGGGCCGCCCTGCGCCCAGCCCGGCAACTGCGCTTCTCATGGCGCAGGAGCTGCTGCAGTACCGCCCCACGCCGGAGGCCCAAGAGGCCTGGCTCAACCGCCTCTCCGAGCTCGTCGGCGCCGCTCGCGTCGCCGCTCCCGCACCGTCTCGTTCGCTGGTTCTCTCTGCACGCGCAGGGGACGTGGTGCACGGCGCGCCGCATGCACCTCCTCGTCACCCCGCGCCCGCTCCAGCTCCACCAGCTCCACCGCAACCTGCTCCGGCCGGGGCTCCTCCTCGCGACAACCGCGCTGCGTCGCACGCGTCGTCGCCGCATGACTGCCAAATCGTGCAGCGAGCCCCGGAGGACGCACACGTGAGCATCGAGCGCCACCAGGATCGCCACAACCGCGCCGTCCATGACGTCACCACCGCGGGGCGCCACCTCCGCACCACCCTCGCGAACGGCCCGGTCACCTACGGCACGACGGCCGCGTTCACTCGCAGCCTCCGTCGCGTCGTCTGGCCGGTCAAGTTCAGGCCGGATCTTCCTCCGCGCTACGACGGCAAGAACAACCCCTGGAGTTCCTGCAGCTCTACACCTTGGCCATCCAGGCCGCAGGGGGCGACGACAAACTCATGGAGAACTGGTTCCCCATGGCCCTCAAGGACTCCGCGTCCTCGTGGCTCACGAACCTCCCCGCCGAGTCCATCAACACCTGGGAGGACCTCTGCCGGTGCTTCGTCGCCAACTTCAAGGGCACGTACGAGCGCGGCCTCACGTACAACGACCTCCGCGCCGTACGCCAGAAGCCTGGTGAGACCCTCCGCAAGTACATCCAGCGCTTCAGACAGGTGCGCAACAAGATCCCCAACGCCACCGACGCACAGGTCATTTCGGCCTTCCAGGCTGGGGTCACGGATGTGCGGATGCTCGAGAAGCTTGGCATCCACGACAATATCACCACCGTCGTCAAGCTTTTCGTCTTGGCGGACAAGTGCGCCAAGACTGAGGAGGGCCGCTTGTTCATCAAGAACGAGCCAGGGGACCCCGCCGAGGGATCCAAGAAGAAGAAGAAATCCACCGAGAAGCGCAAGACCACTGCGGTCCTCGCGGCTGAGCCTGACGCCAAGCAGCCTCGCGCTGCCGCTCCAGCCGCGGACCCCGAGAAGAAAGATGATCGCCCCTTCTACATCTACCACAACAGGCATTCCCATGCCACCGAGGACTGCTACGACCTCAAGAGGCTTCGTGAGGCTCGCGAGGCTCGCGAGGCTAACGAACGGCAGTGAGGACGCGGTGGCCGCGGCGGCGGCCGCGGCGGCCGCGGGGGGCGACGCTGGAACAACAACAACTACGACGACAACTACCAGCAGAACCCTCAAGCCAACGCCGCCCAGCCCACGAACGACAACCTCCCTGCCGAGACTCCTGAGGGCTACCAGGTGCCTCGCAGGGCCGCTTGCATCCTCGGCGGGGCTCAGGCCCCCAGCTCCAACCGCCACTTCAAGCAACTCGCTCGCGAGGTCGCGGCAGCCCTTCCCGGGGTTGAGGCCTCCAGGCCCCTCAAGTGGTCCCAATACCCCATCACCTTTGACTCCAGCGACCACCCCAAGTCCACCTCAACTGTTGGCACCATCCCGCTGGTCTGCACTCCCACCATCAACAACATTGCAGTCTCTAAGACGCTCATCGATGGGGGTGCAGGCCTCAACGTCATCTCTGTCGAGACTTTCGAGAAGCTGCAGGTGCCCTACGAGCGGCTCATGCCCACCAGGCCCTTCTCGGGGGTGACAGAGGGTCTCACCACCCCTTTGGGGCAAGTGAGGCTCGCGGTCACTTTCGGCACGCAAGCCAACTACCGCACCGAGCTGATCGATTTCGACGTCGCGCACATCGGCCTGCCTTACAACGCCATCCTCGGCTACCCCGCCCTCGCCAAGTTCATGGCGGTGACCCACCACGCCTACAACCTCGTCAAGCTCCCTGGCTCGGGTGGCACCATCGTCATCCGCGGCATGGTCTCAGACGCCCTGTATGCTGTGCAAGCGGCCTACAAGGCTGTCGCGGTGGCGTCACCCGCTGACGAGGATGAGGAGCCCCTCTCGAGGCCCCCCGTGAAGAAGAAGCAGCTGTTCTCTCAGGAGAAGGCCGCGACGAAGCAAGTGCCTCTTGAGGCAAACGGCTCGGGGGCTAGCGTCACCATCGGCGCCAACTTGCCTCCCAAATAGGAAAGCGCGCTCGTCGCCTTCCTCAGGACAAACTCTGACATGTTCGCATGGACACCGTCAGATCTGTTCGGAGCACCGAGGGAGGTGATCGAGCACCACCTAGCCGTGTGTCCAAACGCACGCCCCGTGAAGCAAAAGGCGCGGCGCCAGGCGCCAGAGAAGAAAAATTTCACCGTCCAAGAAGTAGAAAAGTTGAAGAAAGCCAGCATCATCAAGAAAGTTGTCCATCCCACTTGGCTCGCCAACAGTGTGGTCGTCCCCAAGCACACCGGAGGAAGCCGCCTCTGCATCGACTTCACCGACCTCAACAAAGCCTGCCCCAAGGACCCCTATCCCCTCCCAAGGATCGACCAGATCTTGGACTCCACCGTCGGCTGCGCACTCCTCTGTTTTATGGATGCCTTCTCAGGCTATCACCAGATCAAGATGGTGAAGGAGGACGAGGAGAAGACAGCATTTCTCACCCCTTGTGGTGTGTTTTGCTACGTCTGCATGCCCTTCGGCCTGAAGAATGCCGGTGCCACTTTCCAGCGCCTCATGAGGATCGCCTTGGGGGCTCAAATGGGGAGGAATGCAGAGGCCTACATCGACGACATCGTGGTCAAGACCCGCGAAGAGGACACGCTCATCAAGGACCTCGAGGAGACCTTTGCCAACCTGCGCAAGGTAAACATCAAGCTGAACCCCGCCAAGTGCGTCTTCGGGGTCCCTTCAGGCAAACTCCTCGGGTTCCTGTTGTCGCATCGCGGCATCGAAGCAAAACCTGACAAGATCAGAGCCATAGAAGAGATGCAGCCTCCTCGTCGCCTCAAGGACATGCAATGCTTAGCGGGATGTATGGCCAGCCTTGGCCGTTTTATCTCCAAGTTCGGCGAGAGGGCGCTGCCATTTTTCAAGATCATGAAGAGGTCCGGTCCTTTCAAGTGGACCCCTGAAGCTATTGGGAATATGCCCTAGAGGCAATAATAAAATGGTTTATTAAGCATATTCATGTTTATGATAATAGTTTATTATCCATGCTATAATTGTATTAAATGGAAACATAATACATGTGTGGAATATAAACACCAGGAGTCCCTAGTGAGCCTCTACTGGTCTAGTTCGTTGATCAAGAGATAGTTAGAGTTTCCTAACTATGGACTTGTTATAGTCACTTAATAACGGAGTCATATCATTAGGATTAATGGTGTGATGGGCATGACCCAAATAAAGAGTTGCAATTAATCGTGTCAAAAACGTTTTGTTGTCAACACTTTTAATATGCCAAATATAGTTTCCTTAGACCATGAGATTATATCACTCCCGTTCACCGGAGAAATACTTTGTGGACATCAAACGTCACTTCGTAATTGGGTGATTATAAAGGTGGCTTTCAGGTATCTCCGATGGTGGGTTGTTGGGTGATATGAATCAAGAGTGGGATTTGTCCCTCCATGTGACGGAGAAGATATCTCCAGGCCTTCTCGGTAATATAGCATCAAAAGTATGCAGACAAGTGATTAGGTGGTAATCACCGGGATCCTATATTATGGACGAGTAAAGAGAACTTGCCGGTAACGAGATCAAACTGGACATGGGGATGTCAACGATTATATCTCGGGCAAGTAAAATATCGTGAGACAAAGGGAATCGTATATGAGATTAATTGAATCTTCGGCATCGTGGTTCAATCGAGAAAAGGTTTTCATTGAGTGTATAGGAATTAATATGGGCATCCCGGTCCCGCTATTAATTATTGATATGATCATGTCTATGCATTCTCGAACCCGTTGGGTCATACACTTAACATTCCGATGAAATTAGGTTTTGCGATGAATTAAATGATGAAATGAACGAATGGTGATTCGGAGTCTCGGATGGGATCCCGGACATCACGAGAGGTTCCGGAGGAGTCCGGAGAATAAGATTCATATATGGAAAGTGGTTTCCGGAGGTTTCGGAAAAGTTCCGGAAATATTTGCAGGGTACCGGAAAGGTTCCGGAAGGTTCTAGAAGTGTCTAGGTGGACCCACATGGACCGAAGGGGTGCAGCCAGCCCTTGGGCCAGCCGCACCACCTAGGCCCACATGGGCCCATGCGGCAAAGGAAAGGGGGCCGGCCGAGTCCTAGTTGGACTAGGGGCCGGCTCCACCCCTTTAGGAAAGGGGCCCAAGGAGGAGTCCTAGATGGACTCCAACTTGGGGGGGGGGGGGGGAAGCAAGGGGCCGGCCGGCCCCTACCCCAACCCTAGCCAGCCACCTAAATAAAGGGGGGAGGGGAGGGGTGCGGCACACCCTTGTGCCTGCCGCCTCAAGCCCTAGCCGCACCACCTCCCTCCACCCTAACCCTAGCCACGCCACCCCTTCCCCGGAGGGCTGCCACTGCCTTACCTCCACCTTAGAGCTGCCGCACCACCTCTCCTCGTAGGGCTGCTGCGCCACCTCCTCCTCTCCCTCTCCTCTTGCTTGGCTTGGCGAAGCCCTGCTCGTGGAGATAGTCATTGTCACCGGCACTACCGGCGTGCTGCTGAGATCATCAAGGCCACGTCCTCTCGCTTGCGGGATCAAGGAGTTGACGTCTTCATCGAGCTGTACGTGTGGACGCCGCGGAGGTGCTGTCCGTTGCTGCACTTCACCGGATTAGATCTCGAGGATAATACATCTCCTCGCGACTAGACGAGTCTAGTTGCGGGGATCGACTAGCCAACCCCTACACCGACAAAACGCGTTTGTTGATCTTCAATGATAAGAGATTGGATCTCACCTTCGCTATCTTCATCTCGTAGATCTAGATCCTTGGGGTTTATTCCGCTTGCCGCGTAGGAATTTTTTTTGTTTTCCATGCTGCGACCCCTTCAGTGGTATCAGAGCCTAGATCTATTCGTAGATGTTGGTGCGATTAGAACACAAGGAGTTGTGGGCGTTGATATTTTATGTTGCTACCTTCTCGCGTGCACTTTGCATCTTTGCGGTATTGTGAGATTGAAGCGGCCCGGACCAACCTTACTCGTCCACGCACGAGAGACCGGTTCCACGACTGACATGCAACTTGTTTTGCATAAGTGGCTGGCGGGTGTCTGTTTCTCTTGCTTTAGTGAGGATGAAATTTTCAATGGAAGGCCTTTCAAAAGGATGAGTAAATAAGCAACTATTATATCACCGTTGTGGTTTTTGCGTAGATTAGAACGGTTCTATCTCGTTGACCCAAGCCACGTAAAATTTGCATAAACAAAGTAGAGGACGTCTAACTTATTTTTGCAGAGGGGGTCAAGTGATGTGATATGGCCAGTGTGATTTGTGATAATGTATGCAATGATCATGTTTGTAATATTTCGTGACTTGCATGTCGACGAGTACGGCAACCGGCAGGAGCCATATGGTTGTCTTTTATTTTATGTGACCTGCGAGTCATTGAATCACCATGTAATTGCTTTACTTTATTGCTAAGAGTAGCATTAGTTGTAGTTGCAATAGTTGGTGGACAACCATGGTCATGGCACCAAGATGATGGAGATCATGTCGGTGCTTTATAGATGAAGATCAAAAAGCATAAGAAGAAAGGCCATATCATATCACAATTTTGAATTGCATGTGATGTTAATCCCTTTTATGCACCTTATTGTTATGCTTAGATGTGATCGCGACGGTAGCATGATAAGGTGATCTCTCATGTTAATATCAAGATAATTAAGTGTTCTCCCCTAGTATGCACCGTTGCGAAAGTTCATCGTTTCGAAGCATCACGTGATGATCGGGTGTGATAGATTCAACGTTCACATACAACGGGTGTAAGCCAGTTTACACATGCGAAAATACTACGGTTGTCTTGACGAGCCTAGCATGTACAGACATGGCCTCGGGAACACGGAACCGAAAGGTTAAACACGAGTCATATGAATGATATGATCAACACTGAGTTGTTCACCATTGAAGCTACATCATCTCACGTGATGATCGGTTGTGGTGTAGTGGATTTGGATCGTGTGTCACTAATCAACCAGAGAGATGTTGAGTTTAGTGGGAGTTCATATATTAATTTGATTAAGTTGAACTAAAATTATCATAAACAAGTGTCCTAAAGATATCTTTGCAAAATCCTTGTAGATCATGGGCGACTACAGTAGTATGTTTCTTGCTGAGGAGCTACGTCTCGATGGGTCAAACTTTGCTAAGTGGTACATGCGTCTGAGAGAAGCCCTACACACCAATGGCGAGATCTACGTGATAGATGAACCTTTAGAAAAACGCCCTGATGTTACTGCTGACTATGAAGGGTATATGGAGTGGTACGATCAAAAGACCACCTACTTGAGAGTCGAGTGGCTGATATGCACCATCATGGATTCTAACCTTGGTAGACAATTTGGAAACTTGAGAGCAATGGAGATTGTCGATGAGCTGAAAAGAAGGTTCATAGCACAAGTTAGAGTTGCAAGGTTTGAATGCTTGGATGATTTTCTTTCAACTAAGATGGAAGAAAATACTTGCTTGGAACAACACCTGAGTAAGATGCACCGGCTGTATTATACTATGGTGGATGTTTGGAACCATGAAATAACTGACGAGATGGCAATAGATGGGGTGCTGCGCTCGCTATCCCCCAGCTATAAGGATTATGTCAGGAACTATGTCATGGGAAGGGATTCGATCACTTTCTGTGAGTTTATTTCCCGGCTGCGTCAAGTTAAAGCGGAACCCATAGCAGGAGAAGTAGTCAATGCAGAAGGTATATTTTGATATACTAAGTTATAAATGTTTAAATGTCCCATTTACACTTGTGGTGAGCTAAGTATTTGATACTTGTGCTGTTTTGTGAAAACAGGGCCCACCGTTTGAGAAGTGCATGGAGGGACTGAGTGGATTTCGCGGGAAGATGGCAATCAAGGAGTTGATGCTGGCGTCATTTCACTTCTACATTTATCGTTTTAAATTAGAGGATTTGAATGAGTTTTGTAATCGAATTAAGTGTGATCTTAAATTAGTGTGTCTCGGTTTGTGAGACGGTCATTCATGTTAAAGACAAGTGGTTGTTCTGTTTTCATGAGTAATCCTTTTTGAGATCACGTTTCGATTATGAGATTATTATCCTTTGTTTGATTTAAACGATAATTAGTTAAACACTTATAAAACGAAGCATGCTAAAAATGTCCAATACTTGATAATGATTTTGTTTTAGTTGTGCTATAGTGTTGGTGAGTATTCTGATGCGCATCACCAAGTAGCATGATTAAAAGATGCCATTTTCTGAAAATGCCATGAGTAGCTGAAAATAAACACAAGTGTTGGTTGTATTTTTTCAGTGAATAAGAGACATCATTATTTTATGTTTCTCATCATGAATGAGTGAATAGGTGTATTTATTCAAAGTTATGACGAGATCATATTTGGAAGTAAAGGATATTAAGTTAACAAGACAATTGAGTCTTTTCGATTTGATCAAAAGAGACGAAATATTTGAGTTATTGTTTAGTATGAAGACTTGTGACAAGTGTTATCGCAAATTACAATATTTAGAGGTTATTCAAAAATGTTTTGATAAACCTAAAGTATTGTAGTCACATTATATTTGATATTATGTGGTCATAAAGAAGGGTTTTGAATTTAAGAGTTTATTTGTATCATTTAGATTTATTTTGATAACACTCTATTTTAAATAAAGGATCTATTTAATGATTTGCGTTTCGCATATGAGTTATGTGAAATAGTGGTTTCAATAATTATGAGATAATTAAAAGCCAAAGCAAATGGAGTTTTTGTAGAATTTTCATATGAGATTATGAATAGAGATTCCACAATGTGAGACTAAAAGGGACAAACCAATGTGTTTGGTTGTGTTGTGTATTTTGGTGGTTTTATCATGAAATGGTTTCATGGATAAAAGAATTGTTGGAATAAATTTAGAAAGCTTAAACCTTGCATGTTTATGTATCAAGTGGCACATGTAAAGTGCTATGGTGGTTAAAACTTGACACATAAAAGTTTTTAATGATGGTGATCATTGAATTTTGGTTTAGCTTATCTAAAGAGCAGTAGGTTTCAAGAATATGAATTTTGTCAAAAGTTGCAAATAATATTCGTGATTTACTTGTCATGTTTGAGAAACAAGACATACCTGCAAAACTACAAAAGAAGAAATAGAAACTTTAAAATACGAAAGTGACTAAAAGTCATTCTATTTTAAGTTTAAATCATAAAGTAATCGTTACTTGATTTTGTGAAAAGAATGTTTCACATATTTATTTTGCAAATAGTTTGTGTGGAATAAATAAAACTTAAAGCTGGCAAGGTACTGGCGTTTCGTATATGAGTTCTCGAATCTTAAGAGTTAAGAATTTTTTGGAGGAGTCCAAATTGTCGAGAAAGTGCATAAGAAACTGAGTGAGATCTAATTAAGATATGTGGTGACATATATTAAGTTAGAGCAGAAATTATTTTCCATAATCAAAATATGTGGTGACATATGTTTGAGTGGGAACTAGTTAAATGATGGTCAAATATAAAGATAACATATTTCTGAGTGGGAGCCATAGTGGCTTCACAATTTAATATGTGTATGGTGTATATTTGAGTGGGAGTTTACAACATCGTGTTTTGAATGAAATGGAGATTTCATAAATGTTGTAAATGTTGTCATGGACCAATGCATAACTTATGAAGTTAGTTTGAACGTCAAATATTCATGTAGATGAATGTATCTATGGAGGATAGATAAGTTTGATAAACATTAAGGTCAGGATGTTTTAACCTAAACAAGTTTTGAAGGAGTTCAAAATAGAAACAAGAGAAGAATGGTTCATCTCATTGTAACATATAGGTGAAATATTGAGTTGAGAACTCAGTACAAAATTGATGGTTGGAGGATATGTTGGAATTCACTACGAATTGTTCATAGGTCTCAACATATAAGAACCATATGTTTGTATATGACGATATGTGACCCAAGTTCTTAATTGTAAGAACATGTTAAATGAGGAGTCATTTTTCATGGAATTGAGATGAATTTAGAATATGGTAGACTTGATTGAAGTCATAAAGCCAAACTAAATTGGAAATCTCTTAATATCAGAGTAGCACAGCGAAAGCATGATCGGAAATATCGAAGTGACATGATACACTGTCGATTTGTTAAGTCTACAACATATAGGAGTATATGATTAATTCAAGGATTGAAATAAGATATAATATTTTGGTTTGAGAAAGTTGTTTCAAGATTGAGTGAGTTCCGGATGCATATGTTATGAAAAAGTCCATTTGATTGATCATACATCATATAGCATAAATGGATATGAATATCTCACTCTATAACCAAACATATTATATACATTATATGATAATGAGTTTTATCATGGGATGATAGGAAGTTTATCATGTGATGATAAAGTAATGTCAAATTAGGTGACAGTTACAATTTTTTGCAAAGGACATAAAGAGCTGTAAAGTACAGAGCACGGACAGAACCTCTTCCACAAGCAAACATGATCAGCACTGAGACTTCATGAGTGAGACTCCATGGGTGTTGGATCGAGGAAATGTAAACTAGATTATTGACTCTAGTGCAAGTGGGAGACTGTTGGGAATATGCCCTAGAGGCAATAATAAAATGGTTTATTAAGCATATTCACGTTTATGATAATAGTTTATTATCCATGCTATAATTGTATTAAATGGAAACATAATACATGTGTGGAATATAAACACCAGGAGTCCCTAGTGAGCCTCTACTGGTCTAGTTCGTTGATCAAGAGATAGTTAGAGTTTCCTAACTATGGACTTGTTATAGTCACTTGATAACGGAGTCATATCATTAGGAGTAATGCTGTGATGGGCATGACCCAAATTAAGAGTTGCAATTAATCGTGTCACAAAAGTTTTGTTGTCAACACTTTTAATATGCCAAATATAGTTTCCTTAGACCATGAGATTATATCACTCCCGTTCACCGGAGAAATACTTTGTGGACATCAAACGTCACTTCGTAACTGGGTGATTATAAAGGTGGCTTTCAGGTATCTCTGATGGTGGGTTGTTGGGTGATATGAATCAAGAGTGGGATTTGTCCCTCCATGTGACGGAGAAGATATCTCCAGGCCTTCTCGGTAATATAGCATCAAAAGTCTGCAGACAAGTGATTAGGTTGTAATCACCGGGATCCTATATTATGGACGAGTAAAGAGAACTTGCCGGTAACGAGATCAAACTGGACATGGGGATGTCAACGATTATATCTCGGGCAAGTAAAATATCGTGAGACAAAGGGAATCGTATATGAGATTAATTGAATCTTCGGCATCGTGGTTCAATCGAGAAAAGGTTTTCGTTGAGTGTATAGGAATTAATATGGGCATCCCGGTCCCGCTATTAATTATTGATATGATCATGTCTATGCATTCTCGAACCCGTAGGGTCACACACTTAACGTTCCGATGAAATTAGGTTTTGCGATGAATTAAATGATGAAATGAACGAATGGTGATTCGGAGTCTCGGATGGGATCCCGGACATCACGAGAGGTTCCGGAGGAGTCCGGAGAATAAGATTCATATATGGAAAGTTGTTTCCGGAGGTTTCGGAAAAGTTCCGGAAATATTTGCAGGGTACCGGAAAGGTTCCGGAAGGTTCTAGAAGTGTCTAGGTGGACCCACATGGACCAAAGGGGTGCAGCCAGCCCTTGGGCCAGCCGCACCACCTAGGCCACGTAGGGCTACTACGCCACCTCCTCCTATCTCTCTCCTCTTGCTTGGCTTGGCGAAGCCCTGCTCGTGGAGATAGTCATTGTCACCGGCACTACCGGCGTGCTGCTGAGATCATCAAGGCCACGTCCTCTCGCTTGCGGGATCAAGGAGTTGACGTCTTCATCGAGCCGTACGTGTGGACGCCGCGGAGGTGCTGTCCGTTGCTGCACTTCACCGGATTGGATCTCGAGGATAATACATCTCCTCGCGACTAGACGAGTCTAGTTGCGGGGATCGACTAGCCAACCCCTGCACCGACAAAACACGTTTGTTAATCTTCAAGGGTAAGAGATTGGATCTCACCTTCGCTATCTTCATCTCGTAGATCTAGATCCTTGGGGTTTATTCCGCTTGCCGCGTAGGAAATTTTTTTGTTTTCCATGCTGCGACCCCTTCAGTGGTATCAGAGCCTAGATCTATTCGTAGATGTTGGTGCGATTAGAACACAAGGAGTTGTGGGCGTTGATATTTTATGTTGCTACCTTCTCGCGTGCACTTTGCATCTTTGCGGTATTGTGAGATTGAAGCGGCCCGGACCAACCTTACTCGTCCACGCACGAGAGACCGGTTCCACGACTGACATCCAACTTGTTTTGCATAAGTGGCTGGCGGGTGTCTGTTTCTCTTGCTTTAGTGAGGATGAAATTTTCAATGGAAGGCCTTTCAAAAGGATGAGTAAATAAGCAACTATTATATCACCGTTGTGGTTTTTGCGTAGATTAGAACGGTTCTATCTCGTTGACCCAAGCCACGTAAAATTTGCATAAACAAAGTACAGGACGTCTAACTTGTTTTTGCAGAGGGGGTCAAGTGATGTGATATGGCCAATGTGATTTGTGATAATGTATGCAATGATCATGTTTGTAATATTTCGCGACTTGCATGTCGACGAGTACGGCAACCGGCAGGAGCCATATGGTTGTCTTTTATTTTATGTGACCTGCGAGTCATTGAATCACCATGTAATTGCTTTACTTTATTGCTAAGAGTAGCATTAGTTGTAGTTGCAATAGTTGGTGGACAACCATGGTCATGGCGCCAAGATGATGGAGATCATGCCGGAGATGGAGATCATGCCGGTGCTTTATAGATGGAGATCAAAAAGCATAAGAAGAAAGGCCATATCATATCACAATTTTGAATTGCATGTGATGTTAATCCCTTTTATGCACCTTATTGTTATGCTTAGATGTGATCGCGACGGTAGCATGATAAGGTGATCTCTCATGTTAATATCAAGATAATTAAGTGTTCTCCCCTAGTATGCACCGTTGCGAAAGTTCGTCATTTCGAAGCATCACGTGATGATCGGGTGTGATAGATTCAACGTTCACATACAACGGGTGTAAGCCAGTTTACACATGCAAAAATACTACGGTTGTCTTGACGAGCCTAGCATGTACAGACATGGCCTCGGGAACACGGAACCGAAAGGTTAAACACGAGTCATATGAATGATATGATCAACACTGAGTTGTTCACCATTGAAGCTACATCATCTCACGTGATGATCGGTTGTGGTGTAGTGGATTTGGATCGTGTGTCACTAATCAACCAGAGAGATGTTGAGTTTAGTGGGAGTTCATATATTAATTTGATTAAGTTGAACTAAAATTATCATAAACAAGTGTCGTAAAGATATCTTTGCAAAATCTCTCGTGGTGGTGCACGGCAGATGCCTAGGGGTAGGCTTAAGTTTTGGGGCCAATTGGACGCTAGAGGATTCGGGGAGGGATTGTGTGAAGGAAAACACACGAACACACACGATTTACCCAGGTTCAGGGCTCTCGTGAGGAGATAACACCCCTACTCCTGCTTGTCTGACTATATTTGTGTATCGATCCGTATTACAGAAGTGCTCCTTGAGCTGTATCTCT